>WUQG02405810.1:0-16874 GCA_011317285.2 Androctonus mauritanicus | reverse complement strand
GGGTCTCAGTTCAATTTCTAGGTCCATACCTTCAGTAATTTTGCATGGAGGATTCCAAGCGCGGCTCAGTGAAGCTCCTTCATCTGTTGACTGACTTCAGCACGAGTGTCTATGGTTTCATTAGAATATCACACCGTTTAGTAATCTTCGATTAAAAACTGGGGGAAAACAAAGAAACATAAAAATCTACCAAACATACTTGATTTATAAACATTTACAGAAAGAAGAATTATATCCATATCACTTTTAGATAGTAATACAAGGATGTGAGGATACATTAGGACAGATATGGACATTTTCCGCAGAAAAACCCAACCTGAACATATATTATATACTATACATGAAACGGAAATGGAAGAAGTTGGGGTGCTAATGTCATCACATATTATTCAATTATTACTTTTTTATTGTGTATCTAATTACTTAAATATATTTATAATTTGTTTGCAATTGTCTGCAAAATAATTATTCAAGTGCTACATAAAAAACACAAAAATTTGAAAATTAAAATTATGACCAAATAAATTTTATAAATTGAAATATCTCTTTAAAATTAGTTAAATAAAATTTTGAAAAGATTATTATATATAAAGAAATAGTCAGCCAGAGGCTACCATAATTGACTTAGAGTCACTATCGTGCCTCTAGAAAAAAGCAATTTAAACAGATCATCTTTTGCCATAGACGAAGTAAACAAATGCTGGACAAGCATTTTTGGAAACCATTATCATTTCACATATATTTTTCTTTTCTTTGTTGTTTTATGCCGCTTTTCAACTGGTTGTTACTAAGTTATAAGTGACAAGATATTCTAGTTTGCACTATGAGCCATCCACATCCATAATAGTTGATTCATAGTGAACACTTGACTATCAGACAAAGGCTGGATTCGAACCCCCTTCAATTAAAAGTTTCTGTAAATTGAACATGGTTAGGTTACTTTCAAACATGCTGCCTAATCTTATGATGGATATTTTAGGCAATGCCCATCACTGGCTGGAAATTATCCATAATTGGGTTTAGCAGAAGATTGAAAGTGGAATTCAATGGGTGGGTCCGAACTTCTAATAAAATACTGAAAATAAACTCTCCTGGAAAACTGAAACTGAATCCATAGGGCTGAATCCACAGTATCTATCATTCCGTAATAGATACTGAATTGCCTCGTCGCTTAGTATCCACAAGATGAACAGCGATGAAAAGAAGTCTACATACACATAAAAAATTATGTTATTCTAAAAAACTGGAGATATAGGATATGGAATTGAACCCGGACTTCAAGTTGATAAGTGATCTGCTTTACTATAACGATTATCCGGCTGATTCAATTGAGACTCCGACCGACTCTTTCTAAAAAACCTTTGGAATTGTCACATATCCAAATTAAACTTGAATTTTTCAAATGTGAACCAATGATTTACAATGCATCCATTCATGTAAGACTCGGACACCTTGTATAAATTTTGAGATGTATTTTAGATCGTGTGATTGACTCCTGATTTTCTCGAATTTATTCCAGAGAATTTCCTCCTGATTCTCTAGAATTTATTCCAGAGAATCAGGAGGGAATTCTTCAAGTGAAAGCCAAAGTGTTTTCACGCGGATAATTCGGCCGGCTCATCATTCGATTTATGGTCAATCAAATCATAGATATTATTAAATGGAGATAACTAAATAGCGAAGTTACTAAAAATAACTAAAGGATGTTTTATACATGGATAGGCTGCTCAATATTAGCAACAAGTGAAGCAGTCCGGCTGGTGGGATATAAACCAATGTAGCAACGTCGTAAATCGATGATATAGTAAATTGAGATTGTTTTGATGGTCAGACGTATTCCATATATGTTAATAAATATAATAATCAGATCCAAATAATTAATAAAAAGGTTGTAGTACCCCAATATGCACTATTATACCACTTTACCGCACTATTTCGATGGCTTTACCCACGCTAGTATTAAGCAAGCTATCCATATGGAATAACCTCACTGTTTAATAATCTCCATTTGTTTAATCAAAACGAGAAAGAAAAAGACATAAAATGAGAAAGATTAATTAACTACAGTAATTATAAAATTGTTTTCTGAAAGATTTAAAAATTAAAAAAAATTATTTCTAATTTTTAAATAAATTATGTTATAATTTTCGATGGTTATAATACTTCATTTAATCTGTAAAATTAAAAATTAAATCGTGATGCTAAAGACAGGATAAGTTAAATTATATTTTATAAAATTATAAAATAATTTTCTTAATTAATAAATTCATAAAAATAGATAAACAAATAAACATATTTGTCATTAAATATAAAAACAATTAATATAAAATATGTATTATATATATAATTGAGAGATTATTATATGTATTATATATATAATACATATTTTATATTAATTGTTTTATTTATTAAGTTGTTTTTTGCTATATATATAATTTCATTATTAAAATAATCTCAAATAAACATTATTTCAAATATTTCCTTAGAGCATTTTATTTGGCAATGAATATTCCATGTTGCCATGCTTTTCACGTTTCATAAACAAGAAACAAAATGGCAGCAACGAGGCGAGTATGATAAGAAAAATTGCAATTATAATAATGAGCACACTTACTTGATTAAATATAGATTTTAGTGTTTTGAATAAAAAATAATAAATAAAAAGTATGAGACTTTTAAAGCCCAGTTGGGTTTCGCATGATGGTAAGTTTCACAAATTAAAATTACACTGCAGTATATGATACATTTAAACAGTAAAAAGCTCTGCTTTTATATAAAAAGTGTAAAATTTAAAGATTAATAAAAATACTTAGAAATGACATTGAAATTCTGAAATTATAAAGTTTTAAAAAGATTAAAATATTGCAGCCATATGAATGTTAGCATAAAATGTAGCGCATATCTATTATTATTATTACTATTTTTTTTATGTTGATGTAAAAGTTTTTGTAACTAGAGTTTTTAACAGGTCATCCTATATTTTCTGTGGATATCCATCCTGATGGCTCAAGATTTGCAACAGGAGGTCAAGGTAATAAAAATTTAAGTATTCGGTGCAATCGTTATTATTTATAAGCTGTTCTTACATTGCATAAATTCTAACAAAGTATAAACACCATTATACAAAATTCATTTTTTTTTTAATGTGTAAATTTATGCAGGAGCTGATACAGGGCGAATTGTAATATGGAATATGGCTCCTGTTATGAATGAAGATGATGAAAAAGATGAAAACGTTCCTAAATTATTGTGTCAAATGGATAATCATCTTGGTAAGTTTTAAACTTTTGATTTTTCATTTTAATTAAGTTTTAATTATATTAATTAAACCTTAATTAAAATGATTAGCTAATATTTAAACTATTGATGATAAGTATTTGAAACATATGAATTGAATTTTAGTTTACAAGATGATATTATTTTAACCATTTTACTAAGTAAATTAGTTTTCTTAACCAATAAAAATCTTTCTTCACTACTATAGAAAATTAAATCAGGAAAGAATCATTAAGAAATTCGAAATATTTTAAAGTTAACTATCATATTCTTATAAAATTGAAAATTAAAACAAACACAAATTAAGTGAATTCTTGCAATTATAATTGCATTTTAATATGTATTTCACTTAATACATTTATTTATAAACCAAAGATTCTATGGTATATAGTTAATTTAAAAGTAGTGCTTCTGAAAATATTATTTTCATGTAAGGATTAATTTCCAAAATTATTAAACATTTTTAAAGATGAATAAAAAAAAATACATTTTCATTAATTTTATGATTTATTGATTGCAGCATGGATCAAAATAAAAACTCTAAAATATTTATATTAAAAAATGTACTCAGATATTGGGAAATATGAATTGTATACTTTTATATTAAGCCAACAGTACTAAATAATTTAATACATAAATACTAGTTGTAATGGTGAATATTTCAAATTTTTTAACAATTGCACAAATGATATTTTTCTGGAACAATCCAAATAAATTTCATTTTAGCAAACAATACATTTTTATCTCTTATTACACTTTTTGAGAAGGATTATAAAATATTTTAAGAAAATAATGTTTTCATATTTGATTTTTTAAACCAACATTCTCTAATTTTTGTTACTATCATATAAAATTTCTAGGATCATCATATGAAATCTGTATATTTTTGTTTTATCTGTAGATTATCAATATTTAGATTTATTACAAAACTACTATAGTTATATCAGAAGTTTATATTTTATGAAATCGAAATAATAATAATATCAGTATTGTGGGTTCTCAATATAAGATGCAATATTTTGCTGATTATAGTATTAGTCTCTCAGATCTCCAATAGTATGAAAATAATGCTACTTCATTCAAGTAAGCAGTCATACAAGAAATAAAAAATTGTGTATCTGCAATAGAAAACAGATTCTTAACAATTTTCAATTTAAAATGCATAAAAGCTAATTTTTAGAATCAAATTTTATTAATTATTATGGCTTTTTTAGAATTACTTCATTGCCAGTTGTATATAAAATTTGAAATTTTTTATATATAAAATTAACACAAAATATTAATATAAAAAGTAAACTAAATATAATAGAATAATATAGATTATTAGTAAGAATTATGTAATTCTAACAATTATATATTTCACCTATGAAAGTTTCCAGCCATTTAGCAAACTATTACTATTCATGGAAAAATAATTAAAGTCTATTTACTATAGGATTACAAGGTAAAAAATATAAAATACCATAGGTTATGATCAAAATACTATAAGATTTGATTTCATTGATTTTTCAATACTTTTATTTAAATTTTATCATGATTTATTTTAAAGCACACACTATTTCACTCAAATTGTAGTTGCAAATAATGATGATTATGATTATTAACAAAATGTATGCAACTAATTTAGTTTTTTTTATTTGCTGATTCACAAATGTTAGTATTTATTTATTTATTCTTATAATAGTTATCTGTAGATCTTGATTGTGTAGAAATTTTTTGTGAATAATTTTTATAAAAATTATATAAAGATTTTTCATTATTAGTTAAAAATGAAATTATTATTTTATATAAATTAGTATATTATTTAATGAAATTACACTATTTTTTGAATGTTGAGGTAACTATTTATACATCTCATCTTAAGCTATATAAATCTCAATCTCAACATGATGCTTGGAATCCAAAGAATCACATTGTGATAAAGACAGCTTGTATTACAAAACTGTAGCCATTTTTCTGAATTCAATTTATACTTACTATGAATTTTGCATGCTTGTTTTAGGATCTGATAATTGCAGTACTATAGAATAACAATATATAAATCATGTTTCAATTCTTTACTGATGCATTTAAGACAACAATAATTGTATCTAAAATTTAGAAAAATGTAAACTTAATGCATTTCATATTCATTTGCCCAATGAGATTAATAGAATTTATTTATTTTGAGTCTACTTTAAAGAGTTTCATTTTTAGTTTAAACAAATATTGAGAGTTGATAATTTCATTGCATCTCTTTGTTTTTTTTAATGATTTCAATTAAGTGTTTAATTTCTGTTTCAAGAAATTTAAATCCCATTTGTAAATAGCAATAGATGTTTATACATTTAATTTTCAGATTTCTTTTAGCAGTCACTATCATCACTTGTTACAAATTATAAATTAAATAATATATGTACATAAAAAATTCATATTTTGTTATGTTTATTGACTAAAAACACATTTCAGCTTACATAAATTGGGAGCCATACTTGCATCACATAATTAGATTCATGCTCTAACAGATTATATTATAATGGGGCTGAAGTGTACTAAGAGTCTAAATAATCCAAACAGCACAAACTCCCTTAGTGGTGGAATTTTGTAATAACTGCCAATTAGTGATTAATATTTTAATTTTATACTACGGTGTCACCATCTATCGAATTAATAATTAATTATTTAAATTTGAGCTAAGGTGGCTATTCCTATTACTTAATTAATAGCATTTAATAACATCTATTACTTAATAATTAAACTAGAATTTTGACTAATTTTCCTGAAATTAAAAATTTGCCTTGGCCTGGAATTGAACCAGGAACTTCAGGTTATCATCCTGATGCCTTACCAGTTAGACTACCAAGACATCAGCAAATTTCCTATTTCAGGATGCATTTAATTTTGAAATTATCGGACCTAACTGATTGCCGCACTCCTGGAATAATTAAAATTAAATAATTAAACTAGAATTTTGACAAATTTTCCCAAAATTAGTCAAAATTCTAGTTTAATTGGATTATTTGGATAATGTGATTAATCTCATACATAATTGATTATTATGATTAGTACTAAGAGTTTTCCTCTAGAAAAATTATCATATGTAATATTATAATGCTTAAACCAATAACAACAAAGATGGAAATATTGCTTAGTTCTTCCTATTTTAATAATGTTTACTAGTAATTAGCAGAAAATCTGAACAAAATAGAATGGCCAATCAATTAGCATTCACAATAGAATTCGTAGGTATTAATTACCTATTGAAACAATGATAATTTATGGAATTCAGAACCATCATGGAAATTATTTAAAAGAAAATTTTAATTTGTCCAGAAATATAATAAATTTTTCATAATCAAGAAAAATTTATTAAAAAGGTGAATCATTTAACTCTTATAATGCAGTTTTTACTGTCACTTGTTATTTTTATGCATTTATCCATCATTCTTTTCTGGTCAGATTACATTTTTTAAATATGTATAATGTAATAAAAATAATTATTTTTAAACTCTAATTGATTTACTTTTACTCAAATATTTATTTCAGTTAATATTGACTTAAAATAATAATTTAATTTTATTGAATCATTTGATTGATTTTTTTATTATATAAATTATAAATATATTGTAGATATAAATATTATCAAGTGTTTAGTAAAATATTCATGAAACATTGTAAATAATCTCTCTTCCTTGATAATGAATTAATTTTCCATGTCCCAAACTCAAATAATTATCATCATAAACCAAAAACAATCCAAACCAGGAAAATTAATTTATTTTACCTTTCTGTCACTGACAACACTATTTGATAAGTACTAGCTTCTCACTGGTTGAAAACAAAGGGAAATTCTAAGTACACAGACTAAAATTACTTATTGACACATACACTTATCATTTCTAAAAAGAATTATATATTAAATGAAGAAGAATAACATGAAACAAAAATGTTATTTTTATTTGATAAATGTTACAATATCAATTGTATTTTTATTATTCAAAATTAGTGTAGTGTAACTATGAATATGTGATAAATAAAATACATGTTTTGATGAATAAATGAATAAATAAAACATTTTGTATCAAAAGTTATCAAATTTTATTATTAAATAAGAAATTTCCAAAAAGAAATTGCATTAGGGGAAAAACAATCAAGATCCAAGACATTGTATTATTTGAAACTCTTCTATAACAATATTTTATTTAGTTCTATATATGTTTATTTGATTAAAATTCATTACTTTTCAATATTTACAATAAAAAAATATTTTCTCTTAATATCTGCATTAAGTCTTTAAATTTTCAAAATATTCTCATGTAAAATTTTTTTTTTTTGTAATCCTGATCTTTCTGTCTGTATTCTTTCATGTGCTATCTTTTTTTAATTCTATCCAGATTCTCTCTATATTTTTAATCATGTTGGTTTCATTTCAACATACTTTTCTCCTTTTAGACTATGTTATTTGTGCTAAGCTAGTGGTTAATTGTTTCATTTTTAATGTTCTTTTAAGAATAATCAAAATCTTCATTGAATGACACACTTTTGTAATCATTATTTTGTAGATAGGGATATCTACAAATCCCTATTTTGTTCATATCATTTCTAATAATGCTGAATATATTTTTATTACTTTTCAGTTACTTTAAAAGTTAGGTAAATATAAATAATTCTCAAAGACTGTTTCTTATTGTAACATTTATATTTCTTAATGTGTATACATTGCTTTTTAGTAATTTTATTTACAGAAAAACCTGCTCAATTACTAATTCTGCTAACAATATTGAAAACTTAATCATCTTTTGAAATGAAAAGATTATAAACAGAATCAGATGAAAGGTTTATGAATTTCTAAGAATTTTACATTATGGTAAAGATTAACATTTGTAGATGAGTTAAAGTAATTAGTGAACTTACATGACTTTAGCTAAAAGAAAACTGCATCAAATGGCAGTGCATGATAAATATAAAAGAAAACATAATAATTGTAAAATTACGTGTAATAGCACTGAAATTATTTACTTTTATAAAATCTCATAATAAAGAATAATATATGTGTTTGATTGTTGAGAATTCCACTTCTCCAATGTTTTTTGTTTTGAAAAATGTACTGCATAGCTTGCTTCAAGGAAAAGTTAAGAAATTATAACTATACTATTAAAAATTCATATGAACTAAAAAAATAATTGAAAAGATATTTTAATCTTGTCTAAAGATATTGTGATAATTCTAGAATTTATTTCCCTCTATGCAATATAAAACTGGAATAACTATTTTATTTTTATGTAATTTTTAAGATAAAAAGGTAACACTAAACCCAATAACAATATTTTTATATAATTTTTTGCTAAAAACGGTCCAAGCTCAATTTAAAACGATTTTAAATGCAATCCATTTTACTTTTAAGGTTGCTATTATATATAATACACAAGATGCTCAAGGAGTTCCACTATAATTGAATTTATTTGCTAACATTTTAATTATATATTTTTAATATAAATGACTTATTATATATGGTAAAAAAAAGTAATTTTTACAATATATGTAAGTGATATCTCTTTAATTTTAGATAATTCTCTATATACATGATACATTATAGGAGTTATCTACAAGAATTATTTTGGATTGGCTATAAAAGAAGAATAATGAAATAATCAATAAATATATGATTCAAGATAAATATTTGTAAAGAATATGATTTATATAGACTCTATTAGTCATGTATATATCATAAATTTTTTTTAACCTTTTCTAAATACAAATTATGTAATTTAAAAATCCTAGTTTAACATCTTTACACATGATATACCTATTATGAAGATATTCAAAAAGAATTGAAATTTTAATAGCAAATCTTTTGTAGATTCTATATATAAAGAAAACTCTCACTAAGCCATATTTCAGGTTGTAAGACTAAATCTATAGATATATCATAATGAATTCTGTATTGTTGTTGAAGAAGATATGGATAAATTCTGAAATCATAGTAAGCATGGATAAATTCAGAAATATAGCAAAACACAAATCTGTTAGGAAAGTAAAACATTTTTAAAATAATCTATGATTATAGATTACATGTAAAGTGGATTAAACGTATATCAATATTATTAGAAATATTAAGAGCATATGATCATCAAAAGAAATAGGATTATATACAAAACACCAGTTTTATAAAGTGATACTAATGTATTGTCTTTAGAATAAAACTGTAGTATGAAGTTTATATATAATTGATAGTCTTTGATCTAACAATGGCATTGATGAAAGGCTGAAAACATTAGTCTAATAAAAATTTTACTTTCTGAAATTTTTAAGCTATTATTTAACAGTGAAAGGATGGAAAGAAACATTGATGATTTAGTTGACAAACATCCAAAAAGTTTTATTTAATGCAAAAAAAAATCAATTGTATTTATAGTAATTAGAATATTTTCCAATAACTTTAATATAAAAAATTCTAATTAGTCTTTAGTCTATAGAAGTTTAATAATTTATTTCCAGTATTTGCTAAAATATAAAAAATGTTCAAATAAAAATAATTACTATTATATGGTAGTAGTAGTTATTTTTATTTGAACATTTTTTATATTTTAGCAAATACTGGAAATAAATTATTAAACTTCTAGAGACTAAAGACTAATTAGAATTTTATATATTAAAGTTATTGGAAAATATTCTAATTACTATAAATACAATTGATTTTTTTTGTATTAAATAAAACTTTTTGGATGCTTGTCAACTAAATCATCAATGTTTATACTATTTATAACAAATAGTATTTATTTAGTTAGAACATATTCATGCATTTTTAATCTGGCTATCTATAGTTTTATATCAGTGATTTAAAAACTCACAATCAACGATGTGTTTTTTTTGCAGTATGCATTGCATTTATTATAATTGCAAGAGCATATGGAAGATATTCAGAAAAACACAACTATTTTTCATGAAATATTTGAAAATTACTAAACTTTAAAATATTTTAATAAACTGTATTAAAACATTAAGTAAAGCATAATAAATTTGTATAAATTAGAAATAAAAGTTTTATATTGGAAAAAATTCTATCATTTACAAATGGCTTTATAATTTTGAACATGAACTACAGCATATAATTAAGGAAATTTATATGTAAATAATTAAAATAATATTTCAGATTATTTAAATCATATAAACAAGTTTTTTCATAAAGCACAATTTTAAAGTGCAAGTCCTCCAATCAATCAACGATGTTTAGAATGGCTCCTTTGAAGAGTATGAGTTTGAAATCACTGTTTTAGATCATTTATGATTTGGATTTTCATCAAAAATTGAAAATTAAAAATTGACTTATTTATATTCCTTCAATAACTCATGGCTTCAACAAGTTTGAAATGCACAGATGATGATGGACTTTGATTAATTAATTCGATACCAACAGTTATTTTGCAGTCTTGGATATCAATTTGAGCATATGTGCTATATACATTTTTGCTCTATTAATTTAATTGGAATTCACATTAATTTCCTTTCCACATTTTATTTTATTTTTCTTTCCTATCTTTTATTTATTATTTGAGCATTTCAAATGCTTTTTTGAACAATGCTGATAATACTTGTAACTTGTAAAATCTAATTATTTCCAATTAATATAGTGATAATTCGTTTTTTCTAATTATACAATGAAAAATTTCTTTTGACATTGATTGTATGATGCACTCCAATTTCTGAGATTTTAAATATGAAAAAAATGCATTTCAGTTAAAGAAATAGAGCATATGAAAATTGTTAAAGTTAAAATAATTTAATCATCATTATGAAATAGATACATCTTTGATTTATAGTTTATTCAGTTTTTAGTATGCTTAGAGATGTAATCTTTTTACATTGTAAGAAGAAAAAATTATTATGTATATCATAAAGTAATAATTCATATATAATTAAATTGTAATAAACTTTTATCTATTTACTTTAAAACATTGATTTTTATTATTATTATTATTATTATTATTATTATTCACTTAAGTTTTTCTTATATTTTTATCTATAAAAAAAGCATTTTTATTTTATTTGATGATGATACAGAAAGTCCTTGTCTTATTTTCATCTTATAATGATCCTTATGATATTTTGAATTTGTTTTCATTGCAGATTGGCTAGAAATACTTTTTTGTTTTATTAAAAATTAGCAGTATCTGTACATCTTGTTGAACATGCAAATGAATTTAATAGAATTTGTAAGATAAATAATATTTTATTAAATCTTTAAAAGTAATTCCTGAACTCTCATCTCTAAATCTAAGAACTTTATTGTTGACATAGACCCAATCACTACATCAGTGTCTGTTTGTATAATATAGATGGATTATAGGTAAAAGCAGAATTTTGATTATAACCCCAGTGACATAGCCGCACAGATGCTGCTTTTGAGCATATATTCTCCTGCTTATGGCGATAGAGGTCATTCTTTATAATCTAGCAACCCTTTCACCTTCAGATTCTTTGAATTGTTTTTTCATGACAGCCATGCACATTGCTTTTAATCTTAGCATTCCTTTCCTCATTCCATCTTACTTGAGTTTCTTCTAAACTTTCAGAAGACTTTTTGCAATGCTTTTTAGAAGCATCATTTTTGTGTTTTTTTTGTTTTCCTCTTTGAATTTTTTCGGTCTATCTTGTGCTCGTGTATATGATTCCATTTTGGAACAAAATGACTCCTGCCAGAAAAAGTTCATGGTCTCTTTTCTCCAAATAAAAAATAAAAAAATAATAATAATTGTCCCAGGGAACTTATCATGAATTTTGGATTTTCCCATCAAGGTGATAGCATTACATGATTATGTGCAAAATTTCAACATTATAACTCATTTGGAAGCACAATTTCAAAACTGGACATACATGCATGCATACATACATACATACATACATTCAGCTTTGTATATATAGATATATTAAAGTAATTGCTAATCATTTTGGCGACTGGGTTCAATTATGTATGATTTTGTATTTTGGAGCCCAGATTCAATTCCAAATTATTATAATCTTGAGGACTCAGGATTAAATCCAGACAATTATACAATCTTAAAGCATTTAGCATTCCATTGTTTATTATTATTACTAAAATGATTAACATTATGGGTCATTTTGACTTATAATGGGGGTTATCAAAACATAACTTTATCATAAATCAAGAACAACCTGTATGATTAAATTTTTTTACATATTTTTGATGTTTAAATATAAAAGTCTAAAACAAAGCTTTATTTAAAAAAAAATAGTATATTTTGCACATAAATATATCAATTTTAATAAAGTATCATTCAATCATTGTTAAAAATAAATCATAAAAAATATTTCATTATAAAAAATTAAAAAAATAAAAACCCTTAGTATACTTATCAGGATATGGAAATTATTGGCCATGCCCACTTTTTACTATAGTTTATTTCTCACTAAAATATTTATATAATTATTGATTGTTAAGAATTTTGGTTTAAATGCTGAATTAATGCCAAAATATAATTTCTGATTATCACTTGATTATTTTACCAAAAATTTTAACATATTGTACTAAGCTTTTTTGTAATACATTTCTTCCAATATCAGGTCCAGATGATATATCTATCAGTCTTTCTCTTTTATAGATCACATGTATTATTTTATATTATGATTAATAGCTATTTTAATGTTTATTATAATTATACCAATCGTTTAAGTTTATTTATGAAATAATTAATAATTGTAACACACCAATAAATAAATATATATATATATTTATTTATTTATATGTTTATTAAGGAGGCATTAATTGTTATTATTTGTCCATATTAAATTTACCACTGATTATTAATTTGAATTTTATTAATAAACAATATACCTCTCAGAATATCCAAAACAATGGATCAGAAATTATAGTCACTCAGTTTTCTCATGCTCATAGTTAACTATCATTTGAATCATTACTTATCAATAATTTAAAATGTTAAGTTCCTTGAATTCAACATTTTAAATTATTGATAAGTAAAAGCCTTTCCAAATATCCTATACTTTTCAAATGGTTGAAAAGTATAGGATATTTGGAAAGGCTTGAAGATCTAGTTCTAAGAAATCATGAATAAACTATGAGGGAATACAAATAAGTTGCAGTCAGGGACCATGTCAGTTTCTCTTATTTTGCTTTTCATATAATGAGAGAGAGACTAACAGAAATCAAATCCAGTCAAGTCAGTTGTTCTTTGACTTACAAGAAGTGGGTGGTAGTGGTAAGTAGCTCTCTGATCCTAAAAGTATTATTCTGAGAAAAAGTTATGGATAGGATGATAAAATCCCAAAATTGAAGTTCATTGTCTTGTGAATAAGATGGTTCAGCAAAATTCATATGTCCTGGACAAAATTGTATCAGAGCTAAGAAGAAAGGATACTTTGAAATAATAGGTAATTAGCAGATGAGAAAAGTTTGAAAAACATACACTTTAAAAGAAGTGCAAGTAGACATGTCCAATCAAACTGATAGGTCTCTGAACTGATATCAACTAGCAAAAATTGATACTCTTTCTTTAGGTAAAAACTCATAAAAAAACATTGCTAAATAGATAAGAATTAAAGTAAACTTATCTTTCATCCCCAAGTAAAAATACTTTCAGATCTTTTGATCCCTTTTCATTCAGACCTAGTTTGTATAATATATATCTGTTTAGGCAAGTTGAATCCCACTATTAGAGTGAACTCACTATCTTCTGTATGCTAAGAGTCTCACCAAGTAGGATTAAATATATTAGCAGATTCTTATTGTGATTTATATAGGTTTCTGCCATTTATTGCTTACTATATTAATAGTAATCATAGTGTTGTAATAAATATGCTTTAAATTGCTTTTATAATACAGTAAGACTCCATTTTTATGTGGGAGATATGTTCCAAAAAACCAAGTGCTAAATGAAATAGTGTTAAATCAAGTCATCTTAACATGTAAATAATGAAGATAGGTGAAACAGGACAATGAATAAAAAAAATATACATGCCATTTATTTTATTTGAATATGTATTATTACTATTGTATTATATTAATTATAGACATTTTTTATCATTAATATTGATTTGTATTCGTAAGTCATTGGTGAAAATTGAAAATATTTGAGTAAATAATTTATGTTGGTGATGATGAAGGTTCTTCCTCATTTTGACACTTTTTGTTTTTTCATTAAGAAGTTATCTAATGTTGTTTGCCTTTTTTTCTTTTGTTTGGCAAGCAATTGTCAATAGCTGGACATCGCATCTGTGATATTTCATCTTGTTTTTGAACTTTTATCAAAATTTGGATTATTTTATATAAATTGATTCATAATTTCCAAAATAGTAGCAAAACTTGTGTTGATAAAATCTGTTGCAAGCTCCTTTTGCTCTTTATCTTCAAAAATGCTATTTTTATTACTATAAAATAACATTGATGATCAATCATAAATATGAACTGTGACCGCAGCAGACTTTTATATGTACTGCACTGCACTGATATCAAATGCACTGCCAGATAGCATAGTAGTATTGAAGCAACAAATTCATGCAATTTCAGATTTATGTGAGTATAATGGTTTGAAAAATCATGCCAAAGATAAAAAAAAATATAGAGTTAAAGAAAACACCATTAAATGGAGCAGCATTAAGAAGGGTTTTAGTATAGTTATGTTTCATTATTTATTTTCATTCACATTACCCTGACTGCTGCTTATTTGTGTTCTTCATAATTTATTGGCAAGAACCCTGACTTTGCATATATTAATGATCATTTTATTAAATTGTTTTCCTAAAGAGTTTACACATACTAACACATGATATTAATTCTAGTTAGATTCTATATTATTCAGAAAAAAAATATATTTGAGCTAAAGTTTCCATTTGATAATGATAAACTGTTCATCAGATCAACTATTTGAATATAACTTATAATGGTAATAATTATATACTAAAGTATGAAAGAATAAGATGAATTGATTCATATTAATTCCATTATCAATTCTTATTATACTAATACTGATGAATTATTATTTATATTTCTATGAATTATTAATTCCATTGTTTTCTTAATCAGAAGCATTTAATTTAGAAAGATAAAACATAAAAGAAACTTTTATGTTGAATATTCTTAAATTAATAGGTTGTAAAGACTTCATAAAACATATTTTGTTACTTATTTTAATAAATAGCAATTTCCTATTCAAAAATTTAGATTTGATAATGTCTAACACACACACACACACACACACACACACACACACACACACACACACACACACACACACACACAGATTTTGATATACTTATTCTTTAATTTGAAAATTTGATTGCTTTGTGCTATTTTTAGTTTGGATTGTCAATAGATAATCATATAAATGGTTATATTTGCAAATACTGCAAAAGCTTTTCTATATATCAGTAATTTTCATCCATTTACTAATTAGTATTTATTTTTATATTTTAGCATGTGTAAATTGTGTTCGTTGGTCAAGTAGTGGAAAATATTTAGCTTCGGGTGGTGATGATAAAACAATTATGATTTGGCAAACAGGCAGGTATGGATATTTTATTATATATAATTTTTTTATTATTTTATATAAATTATTCTCTTCCTAATTATTCTAAGTTTGTTATTCATTTCCCAGTTTTTTTAATTGAGAAATGAAAAACAAGATATGAAAGCTATCAATTTTATGTTGATTCTTCTCCTTCCAATTATTTAATAACTAATAAATAATACTTTAAACAAAGTATAATGTCTAATTTGCTAACATAAAAATAAAATTGTAACTTACTGTTTTCATAATTGTATTTAATGTAAGGTCATACTTAATTGGGATAGTTATATTTATATTACCATCTGGATTCACAATTGATCAATATTAATTTTGTATATTCTCAACAGATTTATAGATGATGTGCATGTATTTAAACATAAACCCATGTTTAAAATCTTATTTTTTTATAATGTTATTAAACTTATCATATTTTAATTGTTCAGTCAGCAATATGTAAATAATTGCTTCATCCTTTTGAGGGTTGCAAGGATTTGCAGCAGAGAGGTACTGGCAGTATCAGGTGATTGCTGTGATTTTCCATCATCAGGCTGGAACAGTCAATCATGATTTCTAAAAATTATTTTTCACTAATCTAAAAAGTTTTTTGAAATTTTATTACTATATATTGTAGAATATATTTATTATCATCAATTACTGATTTAAAAAATTTTTCCCATTTTATTTTTATTATTATTTTTTAAGTTTTTAGATGAGCATGGCCAGCTAGCTTAGAATTCTCACCAGTTCCTTTCTGGCAAATTTCTGTTCCACCTACTAAGTTCAGTACTGTATTTTATTGGCAGATAAAGTATATTTTAAACCAATAAGGGTAAAAAAGCTATTATTATAGATGTTATTGTGGGAAGAGAGTTGTTCTTACTTTAGGAGTTTTTTCTAGAAAAATCATCAATTATTGCTGCAAAATAAAGCAAAAAAAACTATTAAAATGTCAAGTAAACATATAAATTAATGTAATTAATTGCTTCAAAATGATATTTAATGTAAATTTCAGTATTTTTTTAAGAAAGCATAAAGCAATAATTTCGCCAAGTTTCCTAATTCACTAAATAAAGG
>WUQG02405799.1:0-16875 GCA_011317285.2 Androctonus mauritanicus | reverse complement strand
CACTCTTAGCAAGTATAAACATTTTAATTTGCAAAACATTTTCGGACCTACTAAGGGTCCCTCGTCAGTACACTATATGACTGAAGAACTTAACAACTTAAGATAAAATAAAAGAACAATAGAACATTAGAATATATGTAAATATCAATTACAAGAACATTTTCAGATTAAAAATTTTTTGAAAACGAATTTAGAACTATACATTAATCTAAAATACAAAACATATGAAACACAGAACATAGATCTAATATTACTTAAATTAATATTAAAATTAAAAAATAAAAATAACACACTGCCTATAAAGTCTACATAAATACACTGGATAATACATGTACAGAGAGGAAGTAGCCCACTGACTAGGCATACATAGGTTGGTAACTGATATTTACATATATTCTAATGTTCTATTGTTCTTTTATTGTATCTTAAGTTGTTAAGTTCTCAGTCGTATAGTGTACTGGTGAGGGACCCTTAGTAGGTCCAAAAACGTTTTGCAAATTAAAATGTTTATACTTGCTAAGAGTGCTGTGTATGGACCGACTTTGATAGTAAGCAAGTTGAGATAACTAGTTTGTTATATTTGAAAATATATAGAAAACTTACTATTGCTTTATAAGCTTCAATGAATTTTCACAAATATTTTTTTAATTATATTTGTTTAATAAATTTTTTTAAATGATTGATTTTTCAGAATTTACTTAAACTTGATATTATTTGATTTGAATAGTGCTATCATGTTTCTTTATCTTTTTTAAAATACTAGCTCAATAGTATTTCTTCACTTTTATGCTGGATTATTGGAATTTACAAAAATACTTTGATGGCAAATATCAGAATTTTACTATATATAATAAACATTGTTTTAAAGGCATCAGCATTTCAGTTTTTGTTTATTCACATTGTTATAAATTTAAACTAAAATTTTTTTGCAAACTCTTACATCACTTAAATTTTATATATATTGAAATTGCTACAATATTGAATTTAAATATATATAACATTATAAATAAACACATTACAAATACAAGGAAAGTTGCTTTAATATTATTTGTGTATTTTGCCATATAAATAATCCATTAATTTTTATATTTATTTTTGGAAGATTTTATATCGAATTGGATTTTCGTAAATTTTCATAATTAAATGAAAAGCTTTTGTAATTGTAATCTTAAATTAACTAAAAGCTATGAAATCTACAGAATGATACATTATAAAACACAAAGACATTAAAATAATTCTTCTAAATTAAGATATAAAAATCAAACTTCAAACTATAAAAACACTACAAATAATACTTACCAATATCTGTAATAGTTAATTCATTCTGTTGTTAAATGAACAATCCAAAATTTTTGTTCTAAGAAGTGATTTTATTAAAATAATAATAATAATAAATTCAAAAATAAATATTTTCTAATTTTTAAGACAGTTAAAAGAAATATTGTACAGATTATTCAACATGATATAATAATTTACATTGTAAGAGAATTTGTTAACTCTTTAATTTTCTATTTTCCTCTTATGCCTAACAAATGAAATATTGCATATGTTGCACAAAAATATATATCTTGTAATATTTTTTGACTAAATTTAATTCACTTCATTTATTTTCTGTGCTTAAGCTCAAGTGTATGGCATCCTGCAGGTAAAGTTTAATGAAATTCATTATGAACTTTTGAAACATCCTTCTCATCAGGACAAGATTTAAGATGGTTGTGGCCCTAAGCTATAACTTTTAAATGTTCTCAGTACAGAAAGCCTAGGACTTCCTGTACTGAGAACATTTTAATTTTAATAGGTTTTGTGCTCATCAAATATAAAATATATTATTACAAAAAAATACAATACAAATATGTTTTATTATTAAAAAATAACAAACGTTAATATTAATTAAACTAGTAATAGTGTTAAACAAAAGATATTTTTATTTATTTATGTTAAAAATGAATTCAAAAATTAAGTGCAACAATTTGCTTATAATGATTAAATAAAATCTTAAAATATTTTCAATTGTGTATATATTTGATTTTTGTTTATTCCAAATAATGTCTCTTAAATAATAAAAACTATAAACACCATCCATGGCAGAGATCTTTCTTATATTCTGAATTAAATAACTAGATTATTCAATGTTTTTTAGACTAAGTACCATTCTAAGTAAATATTGAATAATCCAATGAACAACAAAATTTAACACACTATTTAAAAGATGGCAGTGTCAAAATTGTTCAATCTGAAAAGTTTTTCTGTAAGCTAGCTTAAATAACTAATATAATTAGTAATTAATAAAATTTTTTATTTTACGATACTTATATAATTTTAAGAAAAATTACGTTTAATTGTATTTTCAATAGATAGCAAAATAAATGCAAGTTTCAAGATTACTGATTAACAGATGTTATTTCGAAAAAGAATATACAATATTTTAATCAACAGTCCTGGAATTTATACTTCAAATTGTTTTCACAGCTTCTTTAAATTATTATATTAAATTTTATTAATTAAATTTAAATAATAATAATAATGATATAGAATCATATACAAAGATAGCGATGGAAGTATTTTCAAATACACACATGCATTTATATGGAGTATATGAATTAATATTTATTAATAAATAGTGTATTAAAAGATACAAATTTTCTGACATCTATTAATAACTGGATATGATTTTATAAAGAAAATATTAATATTCAGGACTAAATTTGATAAAACCAAAAATATTTGTTTCTTCTCCAAGGCATTTGTGTATGATAATGCTAAACTATATAGAATTCAATTTCCTCTTCTATAATAAAAAGATCATTTAGAAATTAAATTTAAAAGTTGACTGTTTTGTTAGCTTTTAAGGTTGATTGGAAATATTGTTTAAATATACAGTGTGTTCCTAAAAGGTCTGGCCAAATTTAAATCACTAGTGCTGCTCATCAAAACAAAACAAAAAGTCCCTATAGATATGTCAAGAAATGTTTCTTTTTTTCAGTTAATACAGGTTGTAAAAGCTTAGGTCATATACGTAACCTTCCTAAAAGAGCAAAATCATGGCTTGTTTCTAGCAATTCACAGACTGTCCATAGCTTGCACTGTGTTATTAATATATAGTTCATTTACAGTTGACAAATACCAAATTTATTATAGCAATTATGATATTAATAGTCCTATTAAATTGTATATTTTTATACCCTGTGTTGTCTTGAAAAGAAAATATTTCTGAATCTATGTTTATATAGACTTTTTGCTTTATTTTGGTGAGCAGCATCTGTGATTTAAATTTGGCTAAATGTTTTAGGAACACCTTATATACTATATATAAAATAAAATTTCAATTTAATATTAATTATGATTCACTATAATACAAATATATTTCAACAAATTCAATAGATATAAATCATTTATTATTTTAAAATTGAATAAATACTATATGTATATATTTTTGCACTTTTAATATTATCATTAAGAAAAATTATCATCTAAACTAGATATATACTGTATGAACCTCTCAGAAGCCAAACAGATATGGAAATGATCAGTAGAATTGTTCATATATTTCTATTTTCAATTGATATTTTTTCAAATTTAGTATCTAAGAATATGATTACATTAATTGTGTACTCAGATACTGAAATTGAAAAATTATAGAAAGTAGAGTTAATGAGTTTGGTTTCCGAGAGACTTATATAATTATCAAATACTTAAATTTATTTTGATTTGAATTATAATTACAGTTTTAGAACAGAAGTAACAATTTTAGTAATTATTAAAAAAAAACTTTTTCTGATCTAAAGTTTTAGAAGTAAATACTATACTTGATGCAATCAATCATTTAATGGGCGAAAGTTTTGTTTTATAGCATTGTTCTTGATTGTTTACAAAAGATACCTGCAAATAAATTGACACCAATTGGATATTATGAAAGAAAGAAAGATGTAGGAAGATATTGTCTGAATCTTCACATGATGCCAATTATTTAAAAGTTATTTTTTTTTACTGAATTGGACCCCTTGTAACATGAGTCCCTAAGTTATAGCTTACGTTGCTTATGCATTAAAGTGACATTGCTACTTATTCATTAGATTTTACACTATCTGACTTTTATTTGTTTGCCAACTTGAAAAAATATTTGAAGGAAACAAAATTCGAGTTCATTTCTATTATCAAATTCAAGTTTCAGGTATTTTCACTTGATTTTTGCTTGGAATGTTTAAAGAAGCTGAAACATTTGCATCAAAATACTGTTGATATCAAAAGAAAGTATATAGAATAATATATTAAAATAATTACTTTGACTCCATTCTTTCTAAGAAAAACAAAGTTTTTCTCTTGTATAACAAAAATATTTGTTTCATAACAGATACTAATCTTATTGTTTTTAATATCTGTATGTTAAAAACAAGATCTATTCATCAAATAAATATCTGATATGAAATATATTTTTTTATTATGAATAATTTTTGTCTTTACAGTTATTTTATTTCTATAAAATTATAAAAATGTATTTATAGTGAATAAATGAAAAGATGTTCATATAAATATTTTATTTATTTATAATTAAGTTTTAATTAAATGTATTGTGTTTAAAAATTTTTAATGTATTTTATAATATTATTATAGATAACATATTTGGACCATGCGTTAGATATAGGTTGTGGATCAGGTCAAAGTACAGCATTACTTTCTCCATATTTTAAACAAATTACTGGTATTGATGTGAGTAAGGCACAAATTGACGAAGCTATTAGGAACAACAAATTACCAAATATAGAATACAAGTAAGTGTAAAAACATGAGGTATATTCTCTAACTTCAATTTAATTTTAAGTATATACAGTATTTATAGCCTTAAATAAAAAAAAATATTACAGTAATCTCCATTATATAAACTTATTCGTTCTTTGAAAAATATTCATAAGATTAAAACTATTACAATAGTTAAAATCTTATTACTACTAATATCTGAATGTTACTACAGCCAAAAATTTATTTTAAAATAGCACAACTTTATCATAAAGCAATAAGACAAGTGTCTAAATAAGAAAACAATAATATTTGTAAATTATTTAAATAAATATACTTAAAATACTAGCAAATGCTCAACGATAGGCAGAATCTTAAGAGTTTGCTAATAAACTTTGGGGGTTTGTTCCTTTGACAGTACTGTTAAATAATTACATTTTTATAATCATTAAACAATAAACAAACATTATCCATTTAAGTTATTTATAACATAAAACATAATGAAAAAAAAAGTAATTTTCAATTTCTTAGAAGAAGAACATTTATTTTTTAACATAAATTTGCTAATAATAATAATAATTCTATAAGTATTTTTCATATATACCCTTAATATTTGAAGTATATTGCAAGAGGTGTTTTAATGTTTATAGCTGCATATTGTAAAAGAATCTAACTTAAAGAAATTTTTGCTCTTATAACAGGTAATATGAAATAACAGATAAGAATTATTGTCTTACAGGCTCTTGGTTTCTGTTATCCCAAGCAAGGCAAACTCTTGACTGTCCCATATGAAATTTTTCTCAGGTTTTTAACCAAAATGTTACTTCCAAAAACATGTTGCCCCAAGCACATGCTTGCTTTTCAAGTGCCTAGAACCAACTCTGCTTGTAAGTGAAATTTCTAAAAGTGATGTTTTGTATAACAAGGAATACCTGTAAGTTTTCATAGAATAGACTAGGGATAATACCTATTGTTTCTTCTATTAATGATAAAATTTTAATTAATATATTTATATCATGAGGTTTCAGCCCTGATATAAATATATTGGACTAATTGGGCTATTATTAGATATATTTTGAAGCCTTCAAATAATATTATGATTTTTTAATCATTACAAATTTAGCTAGTTTGCTTAATTTCTGATGATGGATAGCTTAAATATAATTATAGACTAACAAAACAGTTTTATTTTATGCTTTATTAATGCACCTTTTTTCTATTTTTTTCATTATTTATCCATGTTATTGCTTCTGTTAATATTAATGCTTTAATATATTATTATAAAGTTTATATTATTTAATCACAATTTTAATTAATAAATTGTATTTTTAGAGTGATATAGATCAATTATTGATTATTCTGAACAAAGTAAGCTTTTAACATATTTTCTATATTTTATTAAATAATTGATAATAATATTTTTCAGAGAATTAATTAATATCAATAATTAATTCTACTGTAATGAAGTTATTAAAATTTTTATAATTTAGTAATTCTCAATTAAATTGAAACAAGAAACATGATAATTTATTTGGATTATTTGAATGTTATACATTTTAAAATTTGAGCACTTATTTGCAGTACCATCTTAATGCACAGACACATTGGATAATGGCCCAGGACTCTCAGTTGTAAGGGCCTAATGATGAATTTATCAACAACTGATAAACTCACCATGAAAATTTATAGATATTTTCTTAATCTTAACCAATTAACTTGAAGTTCAATTCACTTATAATTGAAAAATGAGACTAAAGTTAAGTCATAGAAAAGAATCTTTGAGATATTATTATTTATTATTCAATGAATGTTCTTACATTTATTCCTAAATGTAAGAACATTTAGGAAATAAATGTAAGAACTATTGCTGCTTGGAAGTTGGAATATTAACAATTTGTAATAAAATAATGAATGTACTGAGTACATTCATTATTTTATTACAAATTGTTAATATTCCAACTTCCAAGCAGCAATAGTCTGTAAAAAATTTTAAAATATTTAAAATGTTCAAAAGTTTCTATTAATTAATTCTTGCTTCACATTTTTTTTTAATGTTTAAACATTGATTCTGTTGAAAGTATCAATTAATCTAAAGATTAAAGATTTAATTTTATTTACTCTTTAAATTTTTATTCCCATGAATGGTTAGGTAGGGGTCCCAGTACATTGTTTGCAAAGTGCTTAGTGCTATTAAGATGGCAATGCTTTTTTGTATTTTAAACATATAATAAACAATTTCAATAAAAAAAAATTACTTCACTTATTACAGCAGGCCCTGCAGTCTCACACTGCAAATTGCCAACTAAACATAGATTTGTATTTTTATTTTATAAAAATCAGACAAAGTTAAAAATAAATATATTTAAGTTATTATATTATGCATTGTGAAAGTATGGCATCTAATATTTATTATAGTGAAAATAATTATTAAAAAGTCATAATTCATGCATAATTGCATTTGTGAACTATGACAGGTCAGCATAAAGTCATTTATATTGTCCTGTCATAATTCACAAATTAAATGCACTCTTTAAGCAGGGAAAAACTTATTTAATAATCCTCACCCTAATTACATAAATAAAAAATGCTTTGGGCTTATTCAGTCTTCTTCAGTTATATACTTTACACACAATTTAATTTGAACATATAAATTTTTAATCAAACATAAATAAAATAAATTTTTATCATTTAAGAATATTTTTTTATCCATTATAGTAATTGCATTTTTATTGTATTGAAATAATCACATTTTTATATTCTTGCATTGTGTCTTTGTTATTTATAAATTTTCTTTAGTATCAATATATTGTCAAATACATAATATATTAATAAAATGATTATAAAGTGGTTTATGGTATTTTATTCTTTTATACACTTTTTCCATCTGTCTAATCTTTTCTGATCTTTTTATATCATGTGTTGTAGTGATGATTCTGATGATAAAAAAAAAAGCAGAAGGATATTATCTTAAAAAATTAGACAATATAATGAAACTTCCCTATTAAAATATGGATTATAGACATGTTTTTTTCAAGCTTATATCCTATATCCTATTATAACTACAAAATCAAATTGGAAATTTAATAAAAAATTAAAAAAAATATGAATCGGTAATAATTTTCTTTCTTGTATGAAAATCGGGACCATCTTAATATATAAATATCGTTAATTGATTAGAAAAATCTACTTGATAAATTTCTAAGAAATCATTGGAGCAAAAGGATTTTGGATTTTCCAATACATTATTGTATAAAAAAAATTAATTTTCACATAAAATTAAATAAATTTTAATTTTTTTTTTAAATTTAATTTTGCTTATTTATGATGTCTGCAAAATTATAAATTTCAGGGTTTCCTTTGCTGAAGAAATCAAATTGCAAAATCAAAGTATTGAACTTATCACAGCTAGCCAAAGTGTCCATTGGTTCAATTTGCCAAAATTTTATAAAGAAGTAGATAGATTACTTAAACCAAATGGTGTTTTAGCAATGTATGGCTATTCTGTAATGATGCCTTATCCTTCTAATATGGATGCCAGAATAAAAGCATCAGATGTAGTAAATAAGGTATAGTTTTTATTTAGAAAATTGAATTTTAATTAATTTATAATAGGAATGTAGTTTCAAAAACAAAAATATTCTAATGAATTTGTTAATGTGAGCTTAGTAGCAATTTCAATTTCAGAATTTTCGAATAATAAATGAAAGAAATTTCAGGATTTAATATATTTTATAAAATAAGTCATAAATTATATTTTTCTAGAGTAATTTTTTTTTATTTTAATATCCCAAAATATGAAAGAAGAAAATTATACAATTTTATTATATATTTAAAATGAAAATATTATATTAGATACTTTACTATATTTTAAAATACTATATTAGCTGATTGTAAGATAAAATTATTTAAAAAATCAACAACAAAAATAGATACTTTATACTCAAATTTTTGAATTAAAAGAGTTTGATAAAACAAGCTTCTTTAATAAAATTTTTTGCCAGATTGAAAAGTTTTAACTACTTGATTTATGGACTATTTGAGTCTTCCAAATATTATAAAATTAAATTATTATATTCTTATTGGCATTTATAAAAACAATTTTATTTCTTAGAATAAGTTAATAAAATAATTTAACTATTATAATTAAAATAATTTCTATAAATAGGTTTATATATTAAAATAATTAAATTTAAAAGTTAAAAATTTAATTTAATATCATTAATTGCATATTTCTCAATATTAACATTCAAAAGCATCATATTATACTTAATCAATATTGATTACATTAGTTAATAATATAAATTTTATATAACACTATTTTTGATGATCAGATTTACTAGTTTTTATTTATTAATTCATTGGTTAATTCCAATTAGTTTGATATAGTAAATGCCATTATAATCAAACAAAATTGAAACTAGCTTACAGGATCTTAAAATAAAATTAACGATGCAGGAGCACTTTTGGGCTGAACTGCCCCTCTTCAGCTGCATAGAGAAAGTTTCTCTGTGCAGCTGAAGAGGGGCAGTCCACCCAAAAGTGCTCCTGCATCTTTAATTTTATTTTAAGATCCTGTAAGCTAGTTTTGATTTTGTTTTATTTTAATTTGGGACTTAGTTGTCAATTTGGTCATTATAATCTGTATATTTACAATTTTCCCTAGGAAAATTGTCATATATGATTTCATAGCCTTTAAACAAATGAAGACAGAAATATTACTTAGTTCTATTTTATTTTAAAGACAGCAATTAACAGAAAGTCCAAACTAAATAACTTAATGGCTAGTCAGTTATTTATTATTCAAATTGGAATTAGTAGGTGTTAATTACTTATTGAAACAAAGATACTGTAATTTATAAAATTCAGGGCCATCATAGAAATCATTTGGAAGAAAATTTTAATTTAATTTATCCAGAAATATAACAAAATTTTTTCATGATCTTAGAAACTAAAGAGGGAAATCAAAATTTCATTAATCCATCTAATTCTTATAATACAGCTTTATCATCACTTGATATTTTTATACACGTAAGTGGTTATCCATCATCCTGTTCTGATCAGATTATAGTTTTTAAATGCTTATAATGTAATAAAAATAATTATTTTTTAAAATCTGTAAACTAATTATTTACTTTTATTCAAATGTTTTAGTTCATTTAATATTGAATTAAAATAATAATTTTATTGAATCATGTTCATTTGATTTTTTTACATGAATTATAAATATATTGTAGATAATAAATATTATCAAATTTATTATATGAACTGATATTATATGAAGTCTTGTTTTTAAAATATTCATGATTATTGTAATAATCATTGTAAATAATTTCTCTTCCTTGATGATAAATTGATTTTCCACATCTCAGACTTGAATACTCTATTTTGTAAACCAAAATAATCCAAATCAAGAAAACAAAACTTACTGTAGGTTTTCCATCATTGCAAAAATTATTCAATAAGTATTCTTTTCTCATTGGTTGAAAATAAAGAAAAAATTCTAAATATATAGACTAGAGTATATAATAACCAATATTCAATTTATATTCTATTCTTTGATTTGATTATATTATCAATGATGTCTTATCGTAAAAAAATATTTCGTTGTTCCTTGCAATTTCACACTAATTCATCATCAAACTAGCGTCAAATTGTGGGACAATATTTCCCATATAAGATTATAAAAAATAAATTAATTTATTGTTGGACTCCCATCCCACTTCCCTTAGCGGGGAAGTGAGAGAGATACACTATATTATTTTCTTTACCAAATGTAATTTACTGTTATATAACATACTAAATTACAAAATATACTATTTTATACACAATACACACAATGTATTAGTCCTTGGATGTTGGAATGAAGTTTCTTTATCCTGTTTTAACTTTGAATCTGTGAAACCAACTTTGACTTGCTTTAAATTCCTCATTTGATCTAAGGTAAATCCTGGAGTTTTCTGCAATTTTCGAGAATTAACCTAGCCTTCTCACAGGTCATTACCTGAGTTACTGGATCTCCCTTCATCTGACTTTCTCTAATTCAGATGAGAAACAGCTTTTCCATCTCTTCATTGATAAAAGATCTATTCTTGTCAGAAATCTTCATTACTCTAGCAGATACCCTAGCATCCATAATCTTCTCTTTCTGTAGCAAAACATTGGCCAGTTGTCCTAGGAACACCATATTCTTGAGTTACATCTTAATTGGTGTACCTTTCTGCATTTTATCTACAATTTCTTCCTTCTTCTCTATGCTCAATTGAATTCTTCCTTGTTCTAGAATTATTTCTGTGGTCAGTTCTCTTTGAACTATTCTTATATTTCACTCAAAAAATAATAATAACTATACAAAATTTTTACTTTCTGAAAGATGCTGAATTGAAAATTAACACAAACAACATGGCAAATACCAAAGCAATCCAAAAAGAACTGACAAATAACAAATGACATTACACAATTCTATGCACATGCATTCGTCAGCCTGCGAAATTTAAATATAAAATTGCGAGATTACACTGTACTGTATAATTATAAGAATTAGGTATACATAATAATTTAGATAGATAAATAAATAATTAATTTTTCTCAAATAAAAAATAATTCAAAAACCATAGTTTTCTTCATATTATAAATGATTTCTATCATAATACATTTCAGAAAAAATGATTTTAATGATCTTTCAATTTTTTTTGATACAAAAAACAAAGAAATTGAAATGATTATTTTTAAATAGCTGTTTCAAAAAATGAAATATGTACATTTTATACATATAATAAAAATGGCTATTTTAAATATAAACCTCGAAACACTTGAAGAAATAGTAAAAGTTATCAGATTGAATTACATATAAAAAATGTCTATATAGACATTTTTTATTATTTTTGTCAATGATTCAAAATATATGAAAAACAAATATATTGACAACATAAAAATATTTTGCTTTATACATTGTATTACTGTATAAGTTTTTCAAAATGTTTGTAAAAATAATTATCAAATAAATTTTTTATAAATTACGTTTTATATTTTGAATATAATATCTGATTAATTATATTATATATAATTAATTATATAATAATATTTAATAATTATATAATTATTAAATATTATATATAATTAATTATATTATATAATATTATATATAAATAATTATTATATATAATTAATTATATTATTATATTATATAATTATATAATATTAATACAAGTGGTCCCCTACTTGCAATCCTTCAACTTATAATAATCTGATCTTATGATTGTCCTACAATATTCTGAACTTAAAGTATTTCTAACTAATGTGCTATAAAAATACTATTATTTTATTAAAACTTTACAAGGCAGCTATCAGCCAATTGTAATCACTTACCACCTTTGAGAATCCAGGAACAAATTTAGATAATTTTACCATCTTGAAGAATTCAGTACTCCATTGTCTATTATTACTATTAAAATTATTACTATTTTGTATCATTTTTGACTTAAGGTTTTTTTGACTTTTATTGTGGTCAAAACCTAACCTTATGATAAGTAGAGGACTACTTGTATTTTGAAAATTAAATTACAATAATATGATTAAATAAATAATTTAATAATTAAAATTGTATTTATTTATATAATTAAATTATAATATATTTGTTTTATTTGTAAAGTAATTATTTAATTATTTTGTTCTTGCTATATATCAAGTCTTCTATTTTATGATTAACACTTATTCAATTTTACTGAACAAAATTTAAAAAAAAATTTTTTAAATGTTTTGAATTTTTTAAATTTTTTCCAAATTGATAACCAAAAACAATTTTTATTCATGTCAAGTGATGATTAAACTAGCTAGTTAATTTTAAAAAAAACTAATTAATCAACTAGTTTAATTATCTAATTTTTGCTAAAAAATTTTAGCAAAATTTCAGAATTCAAAATATAGAAAATCCAAATTTAATATTAGAGGATGAAGATAGCCTATATTATTTAAGCCTGATTTTAATATATTTGTTTCTTAAAAATTCAATATTCTTAAATAAAATTTTTAATTTTTTTTATGCAACATAATCAAATATTGTAAATATCATTAATTTATTTATTATAGTTTTATGAAGAAGATATGGGAAGTTATTGGCCATCTGAGAGATGTCACATTGATAATTGCTATGAAGATATTATATTTCCATATGATGATCACATCAGGTTTTTTTATGTTTTATAAATCTTTAAATTCTTTTAATAGCTAATTTTCATTGAAAAATTTTATTTTCAGAACAACTGTTGTAAATCAAACTGAAACATCACTTTTAAACTATTTGGGATATTTTACTACATGGAGCAGTTATCAAAAATTATTGAAAGAAGATCCCAAAAGAGCCAAATTTTTAATGAACAGATTTCAAAACAGGTTAATTTTCATTTATATTGAAAATTTTTCAATAAAGTAATAAATAATTAAAGCCTATACACCAAAGTGTGAAATATATATATATAGATAGTTCTAATCTTTGAGTTAGATTCATTCCTGAAGTTTATTCATAAAGTAAAGTAAGAACTCATAAATTAAGACTTAGTTTACCAAAGACATAATATTAAAATCAGGTTTCAGTTCTCAGCAATACAATTTACTATAATAAAATTAAGTAAAGGTCAATAAAATAAATATTTTATGATTATACAATGATTTATTTATTTAAAAAAAAAATGAAATACAGCCTTTAAAATCAAGAAAATTATAATAATAAAGAAAGTTTAGATATGATCATGGGCATAGTATTTTAGATAGATAATTTGTCACAAAAAATGTGAATGTTAAAACTCTCAAGGTTCAGTTGGTGACAAAATTAGATAGTTTCTATAAAACGAAACACACACAGCAGTTGTGGGTTCTACACTTTATTATGGCGAATGCTTTTGGCAAATACAATTTTTTGCCATCTTCAGGCCTTCAATAAAACAAACAATAACGGTTACGAATTTAAGAACAAACGAACTCTTTTCGTTTGTTCTTAAATTCGTAACCATTATTGTTTGTTTATTGAAGGCCTGAAGATGGCAAAAAATTGTATTCGCCGAAAGCATTCGCCATAATAAAGTATAGAACCCACAACTGCTGTGTGTGTTTCATTTTATAGAAACTATAGTAACTATGTATGAAGCAGTCAGTAACTGTGTAAGAAATTATGGACAAAATTAGATAGATTCTTAATAGAAAAGAAACATAAGATCTTTAATCAAAGACATTTTGTACATCATGATCAGATATGCATTTTGGATGTTTTAACATTCCTCATCAATCTATATCAACAGACTAATGAGGTATGTTCAGATATGCATTTTGGATATTTTATCACAATGTATATAAAATATCCTTGATTAAAGATCTTATGTTCTTGTTCTATTAAGAGTCTGTCTTATCTTGTAACTAATTTGAAATTTGAGTGTTTTAACATTCAGATTTTAGTGACAAATTATTTAATAAAGAATTTATACCATATAATGTTAAAGAATTTTTTTCATTATTATCTCAGTTTTTTGATATATAATTAGATGAACTACTACTTTAGGCACAATCTGGGATTAGAAGTTATGGCAAAATTAAAGGGTGCATTGCTTCTGCTTCTCAGTCACCATTTTGATTTTTCTGCTTTGTAGCAAAAATTCCACTGTCTATGAAAACTCTACTGTACTATGTATATCTACTATGTGTACAGTACAGTATTATATATAAACCTACTGTATATTACTGTATAATATGCTATATACAATAATCCAGGAACAATCTAGGAAAAAGAAGTTATTTATATAATATGCCAGTAAAAATCAGATGGCATATTATTTCCATTTTTCAGCCATCATTTTGATTTTTAAATTTTATAGCAGACAGTGGAATTTTTGCTACAAACCCAGTCATACAATATAATATAGTTATATACATGGTTTGAAATGCCTTTTTTCTATAAATATTTAACTTCAGTTTATTGCAATTATTGCTCAGTTTTTGATTTTTTTTTGTTCATATTTGAAAAAAGTTGCTGGAAACTCATTAAGTGATAACTTTTAAACTGAGAACTGTCTGTATAGTATTTGGTAAGATATCATTTATTTTTTCTAATACAGCTTAGTTAATTGATTTTTTTATAAAGACTAAGTTAAATTTCAATAATTAATGTAACTAAATCTATCTTGAGAAGAAATATTTAATGGCAAACAAATTAGTTTGAAATCATTACTATAATACATTTTGTATTTATTGTTAGATTTATATAATTCAATTAATAAGAAAGATATCTTATTGAATATTATTATAACAAACTATGAACTTCTATATCCTTTTAATTAAATTAACTGTGTTACTATTTAAGATCTTTTTGTTTTATTTAGATGATGTTACTTTGAAGTAATACAGTATATTCAAAACAAATAAGTTTAAGATCACTTTATCTTTGAAATCATTATTTATTAAACTTAAATATGATTTTGAATAGGATTATTATGATGCAAAACTTATTCTATTAATTTCACAAAAAGATATTCAAAATATATCTCTTTAATTCATATTTACATTTATACTATAATTTAAATATGCATCAAAACAATAATGCAGGCATCTCTCTCTTTTTTTGTCAATCACAAGATCATTTTCTATGTCTTCAAAGTATTATACTAAAGCTTTAAAATTTTCCCACAACCTAAATTTAATACTCTCGCTAAGGTAAAATTTAATAAAAACTTAAAATCATTCATTAAGTGCTTAAAATTCTTCCAGTTTTCAAATAGTTAAATTTGCAATAATTTAACACGGTTGTTATAATTCCTTACTGTTATATAATGAATCATGATAGATGGCAGAATTTATCCATAAAAATTCTATACCTATTAGTGCCTGCTACACTTTCACAGCATTGACAACTGATAATTCTAGCCTATACAGTGTCAAATGATATGTGATGGAAACTAATCATTAATAATTTAGAAACTCCACATCTAATATCACCAGTTCACCATTGCATGCTATACTTAGCAAATAGGAATTTAAAAATATTAATTTAAAACAGAAAAAACTTCTTGATAATATATTAATTAGTTTTTTATAAAAGAACAAAAATATATAAAATTTTATATAAAAGTATTTTACAATTTTTCCAGGAAATTTCAAAGAATAAAAAGTGAAATTCTAGAAAAACATTTGGTAGTTTTTTGTTGTGTTGTATATATGCAAATAATAGAGTAAAGCTTGAAAAATTTTATATGTTGTTATACTTTAAAATTTCATCAAATTTAAAAAGAAGTTTACAAGATAGTTAGTTCCATAATATATAATGTATACTCAAATATAAATAATTAATGTTGATTTCCTGCTTTAAGTAATTGACTTATCAATAATAACAAATCTTACTTTTCAATTTAAATCTTTTGTTCATCAAAGTCTTTACTATTTCTAATATAATTAAAAATACTTGTTCAAGCATTTGCAAAATGTAGTATTCTCCCCATTAGTAGCCAGCTGAATTCTTGCAAATCTAGTTTGGTGTCAGTATCAATATTTTTTACTGTTTTGTATAGTATATAAAAATTTATAGCTATTAAATTTTGTTAATTGTAAATTTTTAAGAGCTAAATTCTTTATAACCTTAATAAAATTTTCTAATTTGGCCTCTGCAACTTTAAGATTGCCTTAAGTGCTACAATTTATGTGCTTTGTGTTCAGATATTTTTATTTCTTTCATGACAATGATAATTGTTTTGGAAAAAATATTCCCATTATATATCACTTTGCTGATAATCCATTCTTTGGAAATTCTCATATTGATCATTTCAATGCTAAGATTTTTGATATTATTACAAAATTTGTAGCTGTCTTCCATTTTTAAATAAGCCAATTGTATTTATGCAGTGGTCAATGGTAAACAACTAGATTCTTTACAAGCGGCATGGAAATATTAAGCAAGCCAGGCCCCAGTACTAGTCGGCCCTAGGCAGGTATTGATGAAAACCACACAAGACCCGAGAGTCAACCTCTCTAAGACCTAACTTAGCTATGAATACCTGCAACTTTGGCTATCCAAGTTCTCCAACTTATCCGATTCTTATATATGTATTTATTTATAATTTTTAGCTAATATTTTGTATAATTTAGTTTGCATTTTTATGATTTTTA
>WUQG02405788.1:0-16880 GCA_011317285.2 Androctonus mauritanicus | reverse complement strand
AATTAGAATATTGATCATAAATGCTACATAATGCATCCGACATCGTTTAAAAGCTTGCCGACAAGATTCATTTAAGTTTTCTTTTTAAAAAAAAAGAGTATAACTGAAAATACATTTTTGATGCTTCAATTCTAAGTTCACTACCAAATATTAATACCTGAGTAGACGATTCTACTTTCTAACACTTCTCTAACTTCTGGTGGAATTATTTATTTGCGATTTTCTTAAATATTTTAACGCGGAAGTACCTAGATTCCACGCATTGCGAATTTTCTCATCATTTACGATTAAAAACAAAAAAAAAAAAAAAGTATAATGCGGAAGGGGTCTCTAATAAGAATTTTAAGTCGGAGATTCCGATTAGTAGTTCGTACAAGCTACGAATCTATTCATTAACTTTGAAAGGTATTACCCGATTATCGAGACGAGTATGAAAAGTCAAGGATGTTAACAAGCAACACGAAATTATCGGACGATTTTTTTCGCATTTTAATTCCTCTTGACGTTAATGTTTATTTTGCCATTTGTTCACTTTTTTTTCAATTTCCTAGCGACGCCATTGCCATATTTACTCTCCTGTCTACTTTAAAAAGAAATCCCTTGATATATCAAGAAACTTTGTTTCCACCATAGAAAGTCCAATCATTTTAGCAATTGTGACACCTTAATCGTGTTTGGCCGGTTCCTTTTCTCATTGATTTCTTTCCCGTCGAAAATTCAGTATAATAACCTAAAGATTTTCACAAGTTCAAACACGAATTCTCCCCCTTTTTTCTTTTTTTCTCACATCAAATCTTCCCTAAACCCGTTTTGCACATTTCTAATTTCGTTCCTTCTTCCGTTAATGAGTCGAAAATCTTTCGACCTCCTCAGTTTCTACCGCAATTTTTTCTGCAAAAACCTCGACATTCTGATATTTCAAAATCATCATGGCGACGATGATAAGTTTGATTGGAACTGATCCGTTTATTGATCTCTAAAATTACTACTGCTCGAATATAACATTACACATCGGCGCTACAAATACGAAATTCGATGCAGAGAACGTACTCTGCCACCGATAGCTGTGCAAAAAAAAAAAATTTTTTTTATCTGATAAAAATCAGAATAGGAAATTTTTTGATATATTAAAAAAAATATTAAATTTCTCACTGTAAAAAAATTTCAAAAAAATAATCCTTCAGTTACATAAGTTATCAATAGATGAAGAATAATAAAAAAAAACTTTAATCAATAACTGAATAGATTATATAAAGTAATAACTACCATAAATAGAAGGTTTGATGGAAAATTATGAGAATTTCGAATGCAAGATTTTCATAGATTTTTTTTTAATATCACTCGAATTTATTTATTTCATGTTTTATAATACTTTTTTATCTTTTTTTTTTTTGAAAAAAAAGGAAAATATCTTTCGCTGATTGTATTTCGGAAGATTTATTAAATTTTTTGTTATTGCAATTTACCAATGTTAAAGTTAACTGAATGACATACAAGACTTTTTACAATTTAAAAAATTCAATTACTTAAAAAAAATTATTTAGAAAAATCTCGATTATACGAATTAATCGGGAAAGCATTAATTCGGATAATCGATTTTTGTCTGATGTTGTTACTGAATAGATTAAATTCGAGATAGAAATGCTGATATATTTTACGGATTTTTTTTTTCTTTTACATTTAAAAGCATATATATATATTTTTGTTTATACGGATTTTCTTCTTTTTGAGTGGGCATAAATCCTGGTTTGATGCACACTCTATAAGCATCTTATATATATATATATATAAAAATGTGAAGTGCGTAAGAGGCTTGTGCCTACTCGAAAAAAATCCAAAATGCACGGATCGAAAATGCTTGTAAGTTTTTAGTAAGTGTTAAATGTGAACTTATTACAGTATCGCTGTTTACTGATGCGTTATTTTTGAGTAAAATCTAATCTGGGGGTAATAATACAAGTTTAATTTTAGACTACACGATGCAGCCTACACATAGCGACAAAAACAGATAAAACTATTTAATAAAAGCTTATAAACGAGTAAAAGTTAATTAATATGTCAAAAATTCAAACGAACAAAGCTTAAAAAATTTTAAATTTTTATTTAATTAAAGCTATTTTTTTTATTTAAAAAATGGCTGCTATGTGTAGATTTTCACTTTGTTCGTCCGTCGTTTTTTGGAGTATTTAGAGAACTAAGACATTCAGGACTTTCATATTTTAGGAAATAATTCCATATCATCCACTAAATAAAGAAAAATTGCAATACATCCAAGTTTTAGACTTTAGTACATGCCTACTAATTTTGAGCTATCGTCTGTGATCCTATTGCAAGATGGCGGCCATTCAAAGTTATTAAAATGCCGATTTCTCCGAAATTATGTATGTCACGAATGAAAGAAATTTAGATATCTTTTAAAACAGTAATCATAAGCAATTATGCTTTGTTCTGGCTATTGTTAGACAGTTCGTAAAATATAAATAAAGAAAAACTGCAGTGCATTCAAATTTTAGACTTCAGTACATGCCTACTAATTTTGAGATATATGTGCGGTCCTATTACAAGATGGCGGCCGTTCAAGTTATTAAAATGTCATTTTTTCAGAAATTTGTATGTCACGGATGAAAGAAATTTAGATATCTTTTAAATCGTAAGCAATTATCACTTCGTCTGGCTGTTGTTAGACAGTTGGCAAAGTATAAATAAATAGAAAAATTTTGCAATGTATTTAAATTTTAGACTTCAGTAAATGTCTATTCATTTTAAGATATACACTATGTGTGATCTATTTACAAGATGGCTGACGTTCAAAAGCTAAATCTATAATTTAAATCTAAATTATTATTAATTAAAAATTAGTTTGAATTTAATTTCGAATTTAAACAATGCCAGATCTTTAAGAAAAAAAAAAAAAAATGCTGAATTTTTCGAAAGTTTTCTTTTTCTTTATATTTCATTTGGCTTTAAATCCACAAAACACGAAAAACACATTTAAGTTCCATAACCCAAACTTTGACCCATCATCGACCAAATTCAATATTGGACAAACTGTTTATATCTCACGTCGGTCTCAAATTGGATTAAACGTTATTTTGGACTGTTGTCTTTATTATTATTATTATTTGTTTTAATAATAAAAAGTAACAAAGAAAATTATATTTGTCATTTTCAATCTTCTAGTAGAATTAAAGCATTTAATTCCTAATTTTATTTATTCTTTTTTTTAATTTCGTATAGAAAAAATATATAAAAATCGGTTATCGAAGATTCTTAGAGACAGAATTATTATGAAATTTTCTCATATTTTAATTTTAGTAAATTACGTCATTATCGATTAAACTGAAAATAGATTGTAATTAAGGATTGATTCCTATCGATATTCTCCTACAGACCACAACCTATTAAGTTCCCCTCCTCTTTTTAGAGGAAAAAATATATATATTAAAATTTATCTTCGCAGTTATCCGCATCTTTAAAACATCGCAAAGTTTGATTCGAATGTGAAAATTTTCGATGATCATCATGGTAAAAATCGATTCGATCTACAATTATTTACGCAGGTATCGAGTATAAGATTAGAGTTGTTTCGTAAGATTTTAAGCTGATGGGATCAACAGAATATGTAGGATTACGGTCACTAAGATTACGCTTATTTAACTATCACCTTCCACGCAATTCCTGTTTCAGAACTCGGATCGGGTCGATTAAACTAAATTTAATAAAATAATCATCGGATCTTGTAATTAGAATTTATGGAGGATTAAAAGTTATAAGAAAATTAAGATTCTTTTCTAAAAATATATCAGTTAATGCAAAGTAATAATGATCGGAATTTCCTGGCCAGATCAATCAGATATAATAGCTTATTGCCATCTTTCCGATATAATCAGTGAGTGAGTCTATGTTGCACTTCATCAAGTACTTCATGCTGCAAACAGATCATCGCTTCCTTCCGGAGCCATTCGTGTGAGCTACAGAAGTAAATGTTTGAAAACATACAGAAGAGGAATGAAGAATGTTATTTTTTCCTAAATTACTACCACAAGCAAATAAGCAGACAAACTATTATTCAGCAGAAGGATGTAATTCGTTGAATTTGCATTTTTCTGTGCATAATGCTTACTCCTACAAATAAAATTTCAACTTCTCTTAATGCAGTTCTCAGTCTTTAATCACTTTAACAGCATTAGAAGGGGGACGATGTTATACTTGATTGCCGAAGTGTAGAAGGAGGAGTCTATTTAGTTTTGATTCTCATGAATTCTAATAAAGAGATTTTGTTTGACTCTCCCATCGTCGAAACCATCGTTTCAGATTCTTGCAATACTTATTTTCATAAATTTGTTGTAGTTTTGAAGTAAAAAAACTTGCAAATTTCCGAATAAATCTGACAAATAATCCAGCATTTTATTTACAATAAAGTACATAATTAACTGTATTATTTATTATGGTGTTAGTGAATTAAAACTTTTGTTAGTTCTGCAGACTTATCTTGAAATTAATTTACGATTTGATATCCTTAATTTTGTTATAAAATATTTCATTTTACTCAGTACGATCTAATTTTGATTATAATTTCCAGATTTAGCTCTCGTCTAATATCGTTAATGTAATTTTAAAAGATTATATTTTCCTGGATTTAATAATGTATACTCTTTCATTATAGATGTCGGAATCTGAGCAAACAGTTATATATTACGTCTTTTCATAGAATGCTATCCATACGATATGAGGATATAAAACATATGGTCATTAATCTTCCCTTGTACATCAGATACATTACTTTCTTCTATTATCCAAAATATATCGTAGATATACGAGTATTATATAAAAATTTTCAAATTTTACAGCATATATAAAACGTTTGAGAATTATATTTTAAAAATTAAATAAAATATTTAACAAACGGCCATGTTAGTTATGGATTCTAGACATGACAAATATATGTTGAATCCAAACTAGAATTTCCTTTGATAAATTAGCATTTGCGAACAGTCTTTAGGGGATGATTAAGAGAAGAAATCGAAAGCTTTGATCTTCGAGAAAAATAAAGAATTCAATGTCAAAAATTGTTTTTGCTTTCTTCTTGTTAATTGTTTTCCAAAGACCATCCAGTTAGTTATGTAGAATACTGTATAGTTAATCCAACTTAGAAAGTGCAAGGTTCGATTCCTGTTAAATTTATTCTTTAATTTTTGCTATAAAAATATTTTTAAGGTGTGATTAATGCAATTAAAAAGAATAAGCTGTGATTATTTTCTCATAAAAAAATAATATTTCGTACCAATACAAAAAATAAAAATCTCTTCAATAGTATGCATTACTGATGATTAAGATTCGAATCCCATTATGTTCTATTCGGTAATAATTTTAATTTACGGATATGTCTATCGAGATTGGCATGCTATATCGAATAAAATGATCTGATATATCATAATAATTTTCATCAGAGTACATTTAAACCGTTAGATTTCTTCGTTATACTTAACCAACATACTCATCCAACAAATCCAATATTTATTTAAACTGTTGACTGTTCAACACAATGTCAATATTCAACATGGATTCAAACAACATGCTTCTACTTATTATAGCATCAATGAACACTTAATATAAATATTAAATATTCAAAAAATTTATGATTAAAGATAGATCGAATTTTCACAAGTTACGTAAAAATCTATTAAATAGTTATTATAGTAAAATTGAAGAAAACTGAATGCCTACTATTTTTTAAATGGATGAAACTATAAGTTTAATTAACATAATTTCAAATTTGTCATTAATATTCTGATCACACTGCAAAATTTTATAAATTTTTATCAAACAGTTTAAAAGTAATTAGAGAAAAACCTTTAAAATTTGAACGTCCACCATTTTTAAACTATTGCAATTACAGATTAATTGCTAAGCTATTAGGATTATCTTCAATGACACGACCATTCTGCTATATTTCATAAAAATCAAATAAATAGTTCAGGAGATATTAAGTGAGTATATCAGAATTTTGAACGTACGCCAGTTTTAAATAACTAAAGTTCGAGAATTAAACGATATGGCATTAAAGTTTCGTGAAAACCTGCTTATTAATTCAAAAATTATTAATAAAGGACAAACCAACAGATAACATGGTAAAGACCCGTTCAAATTTAGTGTTTTTTACATTAAACATTAGATTATGAGGATCTTCTCGGTCCATGTTTAGACAAATTGGCCTCCTCTATCTAACCTTGCTCGCAGTTATGAATAAATCTTGTATTATTATTTTTTTATTGTATTCCAACAAAAATAAATGCACGAAGCCATATAAGCACGCTACATGTCTACAAATCTATAGATTGTGCAATATACGTGAAATAGTTGTATTTGTTATGCATTAATGCAGCAATTACAAAAGCCATTGAGTGCTGTTGAACGAACATGAAGATTGGCTTAAGCAGATTTGTGAGATGAATAAATTTTATTTAGCAGCCTACAATAAATTAATAATTAACGAAAACCATATTAAAATATTATTTTATCCGAGTTTTAATTACAGGTATTCATACTCATAATTGGTAAAAATTTCTATGCTTAAAAAATTTTCTCTTTCTAAAAATTTATATCAAATACACGATGTAATCTTCTGTAAAAAAGATTTATATTTCTTAAATTGTATATATTTTTTATATTTTTATAATTTTAAGAGAACGCCATTCTCTTCTTCAAATATAGAAGGAACAATGAATCAAAACAAAAGAGGATCGAATCCTTTATTTCTGATGGCAGTTCGAAGACATCTGCAGACAATTATAATCTATAATTTAAGTAAATCTTATAATCAATTAATCTAAAACCATATAGAAAAATTGAATTAACTTACGTTTAAATCAGTTTTAACGTCAATTTAGTCGGGTTAATTCAGTAAACATCATTAAATATGTAGTCTGTGTTTAAAAATATATTTATGTGATGGTAGTTGTGGCTGCAGCCATATTTTCCTATTTTCTAGTGATTCAGTAACTGCAAGAATTCGGAAGAAGATATATATTGCAATATTTCGTTTTTTAAAAGAAATTTCTTACAGAAGTTTCTTGTAAAAATATATTTCGAGTTCGAATGATGCCAATGGAATGAAGACAACTTGAAGAATGTTGTGGAAACAAAAGAATAGCTTGATTCAAAGCAATCCTTATCCTCAAGCTCAATCTTAAAGAAAACTAGCAATAGTTTTTAAACCAATTATAAAAGCTAATTAAAGCAAAAATCATCTAAAGAAACTAATATAAAGTGAGCATTCTTGCATAAAATGCATATAAGTGCTTCAATATATTTTATGCAAAAGTGACTTCATGAAATGCCACGGAAGTGCATCATGATTACTCTAAATCAGTGTTTCTCAAATTCATACTGGAGCCGTGAATCTCATGGGGTCATGGCTCCAATATGGATTCGTGGAGCTTTATTCATCAATCCGTGACGCATATAAACAATTATTTCATTATGAATCCATTCAAAAATTTATATAATTAATAATTATTGTTAAGCATTCCTAACTAAAATGTTTATTACTGGATCAGAGAAGCTTTGAAATATTTCATCAAAAATTTGGAAGCCGCAACATAAAAAAAAAAAAAAAAAGTTGGAGAAGCACTGCAACACAACTAAAAAGTTCGATGGTATACACGATTTACTTCTTATTTTTTATATTTATATCCTAATAGATAAATACTTAATACAGTAATTTCTGAGGAAGGTTTTTATTATTTTTTTACTCGTATCCTATCTTATCCTGACTGACACATATTGATAATTTATCCGCATTAAGAAGAGAAACGTCTGATTTCCTGCTTCCACGTTCTTCCTTAACTATCCAAATAATAATAATAAAAAAAAGTTGCTAAATATATTTCTGTAGAATAAAATATAATACCATTTTATAGCATAATAGGCGTGTTTCATCATCCGCTAATTAATTAACGGGATCATGTAGACTCCATTAATTAATAGGATCGTTTAGGCCCCATTAATTAACGGGATCATACAGGCCTATAAGGTGCTTACAGATATTAATGCTCGATTATATTATTTTTTTCCCGTTCTCTAACGAACTCTTTAGAATTTCTTCTATCGAGTTTACGCTCTAAATATTATAACAGTTTTGTAATATTTAGTAGAACGATATAAAGACTTTTTTTGGTTTTGACGTGCAACATTAGCTTTTTAAAATTTTGTGTGCATTATTATACATTTAAGATATATGGAACCAGTGCGTATAACTGTAAAAATGTTTATTATTTATGAATGTACACGAATTTTATGCCAGCAATTTTGAACTTTGTCAATGCCTGATGTATTATATGGCAGTTAGGAATCGCGTGCCTTATTTTTGTCCGCACGCAAACTATGTTATTGTATATATACTTTTTTTTTTTTCTTTTTACCTTCTGCAAACTAGGACAGGAATTTGTATCAAACTTGGGATATTTGTTGAGCAAGTAAGATCAGTAAAATCAAGATGGTATGTGAAATTATGCGATCTGAATTGTTTTTCTAATTTTTCTAGAAAACACGCAAAAAATAAGTTCGCATCGCAACGATGCCAATATTTACATCGGTTTTCGTCGCCATTTTTTATTGATTTTTTTTTGACGTAAAATAAGTTTTTAATTTTTTATACTTTAATATGTACTAATGAAGTTTATTTTTCAAGCTCTCGTAATTTGGATGGCTTCATATATATATATATATGTTAATAATATCTGTTTTTATGTTTGGTTTCAAGAATTTTAACAAAAAATTCGTAAAAATCGAAGCTTCTCTGTAATGAGGTCATCCCGTAATAATCGAATTGCATATTTTGGCATTTAATAATTATTTATTTGATTTTTTGCTTAGTTTTTATTCTTTCCAGTTCTTAAATTATTATTATTGGCATGTTTTCTATAATTAAATTATTTACATTTCTGCAAACGTAAAGAAAATTTTCGGCTTTAGTCATGAATAAAACTTACATGCATTACCAATTTTATAACCTTTTAAATATCTATAAAAATGACAAGTAAATCCAGTTAACACGTCCCTTTCTGTTTAAAACTATAAATTTTAAAGATTTCTATCTTTATCAGCAAAGATGAAAGGTTAAAGCGAAACTAAATGTATTTTTCTCTCTGTCTTTTAGTTACTTATCACCTCATTCGGCGACGAAAAACTAATAAAAAACCGAAATTTTATAGAAAAAACGCATCACAGTAATTACAATAATTCAACAAATTTTTCTATTATTACTTTGAAATTATATTATTTATAAAAGAATTTTACTTGCGATTAGTTGTTTGGGAGCGAGAGAGAGAGAGAGAAGAAAAAAAATGTTTTATCTGTTGTCATCACTGATAACATCACTGCACGTCTACGTAAATTACTTATTTAAAAAAAATGTTTAAATATGTTTAAAAATTATTTTCTTCTTCCATTTTTTGTTGCGAAAAGAAAACGACATATCGATTTATCGTATCGAATATACACGCATTCGATACGATAAATCGACATGTCGTAAAATAATTAATCGATTTTTTTTTCTTCTCGAACTCAGATGTTGTTACTCTAAATGAATAATAACAAACTGCAACTTTAATTCATATCACGGAATTATAAACATAAAAATATTTTAAATAATTGTTCGAGGAGGCATTAATATATATTTTTTTAATTTTAAAAATATTTATTCGTGCGTAACCTTTACGGTTTCGTTCATGCAAATATTTCTACTAAATAATGAAGAGTGTATACGTCCGAAACGATGGTAGTTCTACCTAAAGCGAGTTACTCTGTTTATGAGAAAAAATATATTAAGGTAATCTCATTAATTGTAATCTCCAAAAAGTTTTAAATGCATTTCAGTTTTTGTGTCACGATTTTCGAACGAGTACTGACAAGCTTAGTTTTGGAGAAGCAGCAGCAGCAGCAGCAGTGGGTTTCTCTATACACACACGAGTAGTAAGTAACCTTTGCGTGACCTCACACAACTTGTAGAAATTCCCACGAGAAATTTAGCAAAGTAAATTGTTGAAATTTATAAAGAGGAAGAATACAACTTTTCTTTTGTCCGGTTAGATTTGACCGAAAAACACAGATTGGTTAGAGCTTTATTTTGTTTTTAAATGAATTCTCTAGCAACCGTCGTTAATTATTGACACTTCTCAATCCTGCCAAACAATGAAGTTTTAACGAATCTGCCTTTATTTGGATTAACTAAGCCGTCTCGGTCATTATGTATTTCTTATTCTGCATACATCTAGCGCATTTAACAATTCATTGCTCCGTAATTTTATATATATTTTATATGTGACATCGTAAGCCGTATATTTAACAGTCCGGACTCGCATACGTTCTTAGTCAGAAAGATATATATATATATATATATATATATATTTTTTTTTTTTCTTTCAAAATATTTGGCAAAAACCGAAAATTGAAATTCAGAGAAAGTAAACCTACTGCATCATATACTAAAAATTTATTTGCAAGTCAAAACAAATTTACGGCTCTGAAAGGGGAACGTAGAAAGATTACAAATCAAGAATAACATAAAAATTAGTTGCGATACATGTTCGAAAGTATTTATTTTTCTGTACCAGAATATTTTTTGTTCGCTCTAATTTTCTCCAATCTACGGCTCTTTCATGCTGGTTGATGTCACGAAAGCCGATGATCCCATGTCTACCATAAATGCGCTTACGGATGCATTTGTTATCGACTTATTTACTTTGTAAATAGAACATCAACATGGCGATTTATAATTTGTTTGATTTGTACGGAGCATTCTACTCCGTTTTACCGAGCAAAACGGTAAGAAAATCATTAACGGTAACATAAAAAAACATTTTTTTTTTATTCGATTATATCGATTAGATTTTCATTGCTTTGGAGATTTAATAAGCAGTTTTATGAAATAATCCCTGTTTAATATTTTCCTGTAGGTAGGATAACTAATTATTCATTAAAAAAAATAAAATTTTTCTTGATTTACAGGTAATTAAAATGCCAGCAAAACTGTAACATCGGAGAAGAAAAAAAGAAGAAATTACATTAAAACGGTGGATTAGACTTAATTAATTATTTACATGGAAAATTATTTTCTTGTTGATAATTTTCTTATTTTGGCATTTGTGCAGATGAAGCTAAAAATGACTTTAAACGAGCATTTTTCGCTGTTTCGGCCGCCCAAAAAAAAACCTTCAGCCCGATTAGATAGAGAACAATAATAGCAATAATAATAACAATGAAAATAAAAAATAATAATAATACGATTACTGAAAAGAACCGAAGGAGATCTCTGCAAATGTAGATGATAGCGTTATTATTGAGTCTGTAAATTTTGATGGGCAATTTCGTGTTTAGTTTCGCGTGAATAAACACGCAAACATAGTAGGGATGAGATAACGACAGAACGTCATTAACTGGAAAACTTATTACTAAAGCGGGCGGATATTTTTGCCCAAAAACGGTTAGAATATATAATCTATACATATAACATTAGAATAAAGTAGGAGAGACAACAAAGCCAATTCCATTAAATAAATATTGTCCTTTTGGACGTATTCCTCGAAAGAATTCGAGAAGTAGATTGCTCTAGAACAACATTCATTTACTGCAAATATCGGCTTTTGCTCTTTCTGATTAGTTTCTGTCTAGGAATGTTTTAGCGCCGATAGTTTTGATAGAGATGATTGACATTCCGACTCTTTCCGAAAACACGAAATTCTAATTAAATATATATTAAAAAATAAGAAGAAGAAGAAGAAGAAAAATCTTTTTTAAAATATTTTCATTTCTTCGATATCTTAAACCGCCGTTAAAAGTTTCGAGAAACTGGAATAAAGTCGAAGTAATTGAAGTTGTAAGATAAATCCATTTGGAGAATATCAGAAGCGGTTATCTCTTCTGATATTTAGAAGATTGGAACGAAGAAAAAAATAATAAAAAGAGAGAGAGAGAGAGAGATGAGGCATCGTCATAATGGCGATATCTTCAGATCAATCAGAAACTACTGCTGCTTTTACTTATCCACGAGTTGCGGACATTTGTACAAATAAGTGTCGACGACATCACTCATCCGGAAAAATTGTTAATTATGTATGGCCACTTTTTAATTTCATCCCGCAACAATTCGACCACGAATTATATCCATCTTCTCTTTCACTCGTAGAAGGAGAGAGAAGAGGAGGAGGGAATAATTTTTTTTTTTATTTTTTTTCCTTCTCCTCCCTCCTACTCTCCATTTAATTCCCACGATGAAAAAGGTTTTTGGAATCGGGTTATTCTCAATATCGAGACCAAGGACGACTAAGCAGAAATGATAAACGAGACCTGGACTACATAAAAATAAAATATTGTAAGGGATCCGGAGACACAAAAAGTATATAAAGAAAATTAAAAAAAATATATTAATTATTTCTATGAAATATAACGCGCGATAAATCTACCTTTCGCGAATCGTCATTACTCTAAAAGAAATCGTTATAAAAAAAAACAATTAAACGAAAATTTTTCCTTTAATGAGAATTTAATTTAAATACTTTACCAACTTACGGGTTTCTTAAAAATAATAATAATAAATTTTTCAGAAAATTTCTTCCGCTATTTTTATACACAAATTTTTTTTTAATTAATTCTAGTCAAAAATTTCGAATTTTTTTTTTTATTTTTAATTTAAAAAAGCGTCTTCCTTTTTTTATTTCCTCGCCGTTTTAATCAAGAAAGTAACGTTACAAGTGCGAAAAATTATATTAAAAAATGCTTGCACTTATACTGTATGTATATTTAAAACTATTAAAATTGAGGAGAAAATACTTCAGTCTGATGGGAGCGATGATGTGGATTCGAATCGTGCTTAGAGCGGGGTCTTTGTATGTCAGCATCTGCGCTATCTCTTGGCATTATGTCACCAGCTGTCGCGTGGCCATCGTCTTGTAAATGTGACGTGTCCGTGTAATGTCTGACGTAGAAATTCGAACAAGCAAGCCATTCTAACTCTTTACGTTCAGAACTTCGCTCTTTTAATTACTTTAATTACAAATTTTGATTAAAAACTATAGAAAAGTTCGTTCGGTTATGTTTACCGAAGCCATTTTTTTATTTTCTTCTTTACTAGAGGAAAATATGACATCTAAAATATTTAATTGATCTAGAAGATGGAGTGGCGAGAGCGAAAATTGGATTCATTACAAACACCTTATTAAAAATTAACCTTTTTTAAAAATTTAAAACGTTTCTACAACGTTATGTAAGTAGAATATACACTTTACACCTAGTTATATATAAAATTAACCACGTTTCTCTTTCTACTGTTTACCCATTTATCCCGTTTGAATATTAGTTAAAATTCAATTATGTTTTATAAATATTTATCGTTTCACCCCGTCGGAAATCAATAAAATTCACTCAAACGCACTCAAATTGTCTTTCTATACGTGTACGTACGCATACACACACGGTATGTTACATTGATTCGATGTAAATTAAGTTATGAGAGAGTTTCCGAAACAATTCCGTGTCCATTTAGTGATTACTCGGTTCTGATTAAACTATTGACACATATACAAGAAAGAGTAAAAGAGGTGAGAGGAGGAGGAGGAGGAGGAAACCCGGTTAGTCGTTATTTTTTCATGTGGAAATTTCGTTCAACCGAAATGAAAACAAACAAATTCGTGTCACACACGAATTTTGTTTGTTTGGATTGCTGAATGGATATCGAGAGCGGCAATATTTTCGGCGATAAAAAAGGAAGATATAGAGAAATGATGCTCCAGTCGCCAATGTAGAAAAATAACGGGAAATCTTTCTTTATTCGAGTGTTGTAAATCGTGTACAAACAAATTATTGTTATTGTTATTTTCCTATAATAATTTCCTTTCGAGTAATTATGACAAAATTCGGCATTCGGCATTTATTTTCCTACGAGAAATAGGAGATGGGATAGTAACAATATGACAAAACATATTGATTTCTGAAGCTGGAACATATTTTCCGTATAGATAATGGCAGTGAAAGGCTGAAGAATAGAATGGATTTCGTGGTACAGAGATAGATAATGTTGTTCGGAGTGCAAGAAGTTACCTTATTTAAAATTTCGAACCGTATTTGTTGCAGAAAAAGCTCACTGCCTTATATAAACAGCTCTATTTTACTTTTAATGTTGCCATTCGCTTATTTCGTTTAATTTTAATTTTTATTTTTCAACTTTTTATAATTCTGTTACGTAATTTAAATATATTATAATTAAAAACTTTAGCAATAATGCGAAAATTTTAGCCAATCAGAGCGTTTCTCTTGCTGTAAACTTAACTCTATGCAAATGACGAGTGGTAGCAGTAAAAGTGAAATCTCGCCGACACGAACATTTGTGCCGCTATTAATACGTTAAGAAGAATGCTGACGACATGACTAATCAGAAGATTTTATCGTAATTCTGTATATTTAAACGATTAAAATATCATTTAATCAGCTTTAATATTATACAAACTGAATGGTTATTATGCATTCAATAATATATACGTATATATATATATATGAAGCCAATTCGGTTTCTACCAGATATTTAACAGTTAATCATTTTCGTCTGTTTGACTGATTTGCATAAGAGCATTGGACTGGTTAACTCATCTAAAGGCTCCAACTCCCTATTAATGAATTATTTAGATGGAGTCTGTGCGTCAGCGGTATTGATAGATGGAAAGAAGGGAGATTAGCGTGGGAGAAATTTCAATCAACAGCAATCTAGAAGATAATAACTCTAGAATTTCAAACAAAAAAGACACCACCCTTCAAAGGCGTGGTTCCATCGACAACTCCCTAGCATAAATATGGCTAAATAGCTTTTGAAATATTCTCTGCATCGGCAAATAATTCTATTATAATGCTTTTTTTTTCCTTCTTCTTCTCCATCTTCGGATGAATATATATATTTCTCTCTGTTATATATATATAAATATTTTCCTTTCCGCCTTCCTTCTGGTGAGATATGTTCCATTTTCGATGTTGATAAACTGCTCTGCTTTGTGAACTTCGAGATAAATTGGCTAAGGGAAAAACATCCAGCAGCAAAATTTTTGGAAGTGATGGACTTCTCCATTTTTATTTATTTATTTTTTTTTGCGCTTCGTTAAGTTTTGTAATTCCGCATAACAGACGAATTACGGAAACGTTAGAAAATTCTATTTTTTTGCCAGCAGTTTTCCAAAATAATCGCATTTGAATAGCGAAATAATAAAAAAAAAGAAAGAATTAAATTTAGAAACTTAAAGATGCGGCGGAGAGTTAAAGTTGGAGATCGAAATAACCAGTAGAAATATATATATATATATTCGAAATTTTAACAGGATGGCACATTTATCAGAATCTTCTAAAAGCTGCAATAAAAATTCAAATTTACTCCAATGATGTATATATATAAGTTATATTCTTAAAATATTTATAAAAAAAAAAAAATCTCCAAAATATCAAGAAGTATCGATTGAAATATTTTCGAGAGAAGTGATTTTGATGAAAATCAAATATTTTCGATAATTTCTTTAAAGAGAAAAGAGGCAAACCGAAGGATTAATGGCCACATGATCTCCAAAATGCACATTTATTCGGAATTCTACACAAAACCTAATATAATGTGGGCCATACCGAATTGTTAAATAACGAGAATTTTATCGGGAGGGGAGGAATGCTCAGAGAAATTAAATTTTATTTACGATATTTTCCGTCTTTGATTTGATAGAATAATTCATCTGGAATTAATTGAAAACAATTATTAAAATTAATTAGTCTTCTTTCTCCGGTTAATTACTAAGTAGGCGGAATTTATATTTAGATCAAATGAAATTAAATTAAAAATAAAATTATATATATAATTATACTCTTTAGAATTTTAATTTTTATTTAATTTTTATAATCCCTAATTAAGAAAAAAATAAAATAAACAACTATAAGCACTTAATGCATCTCGAAATAATTTTCATAACATACATATATATATATAAATTTGAAAAGCTTTGATTTGAATGCTTTTAAGGGAAACTTAAATGATGCTAATGTGCTTAAAAGTTGGTCAAAAATAAATTTTAACGTTGTAGCCATTTTTTATAAGAAATAACGTCGTTCGTGTGCGATAAATAATAATTTCGACGATATACAATTTTTTAAAATATATTTATCTGCCGCCATTTTGTAATGGCAACACGTGGAAATTTTGCGAATAGATTGTATATTAAAATATAAATATTCTTATCTAAAATATGAATATTCTGCAGCGTTTTGTTCTCGATGTATTTCGAGAACGAACAGACGTACAAATGGACCCAAAAAAGCGATTATTCTGAGGTTATTTTTGTAAAATATGGCCCCAGAAATAACGCTTCAAATGAATGCTTCGTATAACATAATTGAAGTATGATAAAAATATAAAAAAATATCGACTTTTTAAAGTCATGAATATCGCCATTTTGTCACGGAACCATCTTGCAAACTCGAAGCCATTCTTTATAAAAATATAGATTTTTAACCATTCCTTATAAAAATGGTTAAAAATTAGATTTTATTCACTCATTTATAAAGATTCGCTGCCATAAACAATACAAAATAGCGTAAAGTTAGAGTTTACAGTTATAAAAAGATGCTCCGACATTAAGCAAACATCAACTGTTCTTTTATTTTCTAGAATGCAAATGTTTTATGCAATACACAAATATAATTTTCATAAATATGCAGTTAATAGCATATTGAATTTTTTCAGGGTTGGAGAAAGAAAAGCTCTTTCGTATTGTCAAGTTTAGCAGATGGATCAGCCATTTTCGTGAAGAGGACGACGACATTGCTAATGGTATATAGAGAGTGGCGGTCTAAAAATCATC
>WUQG02405777.1:0-16881 GCA_011317285.2 Androctonus mauritanicus | reverse complement strand
GGTTACCTGGCTGGGTAGCATAAATACAACAAAATAAATAAAATAAATAAACAAACATAATATATAACTAAGTATGCAATAAACTCCCTTAAACAAAAAGGTGCTAAATACATAAAAAAATATCACAGAGCAAAATGAATTGGGTTCGGTTGTGGTGGTTCAGTGCTTAATTATCCCTAAATTATTAACGGCAGTATATTGCATACTCATCATGAAGTGATTTGTTAGATCTATATTGGGTCATCTTTAGGATATACTCCCATGGTGGTGGCATATCAATTGCTGGCCTATCATTGACTATATTTTCTGTCTCCTTTCTTCTAGCTATCTCAATTGTCTCTACTAATAAGGCTTGGGATTCATTTCTAATTTGCTTTATGATCTTAGACCTGAAGCCAATCCACTGTTATGTCTGCATTATAGGCCTCTGTCGCTAGCACAGTGTTCAAATTTGTCTTTATTATATCCCTCTTGTGCTCCTTAAGTCTTTGACCCAGAGTTCTCATTGTCATACCTATATATACTGCTTTTTGATGGGTGTCTTGATACTCCTAACGGTATTCTGTAGATAGCAGATCTTTCCAGGTCTCCTTTCCTATATTTCTTGTTCCTCAGGCTGTTAAATATATTTGGCATTCTTCAGTATGCTAGTCTTTTCTTTGTGAGCTTTCCTACATCCTTTGTGAATTTCATGCTGTCAAGTATATATGGTATTGTTAAATATTCCTGCTTAGACAGATGAGCTATGTTCTGGCTAGCATTATCTTGGTGTTTTCTTTGCAGTGCCTTCTCCATTTGTATGTGGATATGTTCCAAAAACTGTCTTCTGTAGCCGTACCGATAGCCCATTTTGTATATAAATTTCATCTCTTTCTCTTTCTCCTGCTGCTCTGTGCAGTATAGTAGTGCTTTCCTAAACAAGGATCTGAAAGCAGCCTTTTTGTATGACACCAGGTCTGGTGACCATCTAGGTATTAAAACTGGCTGATGGGTGAGTTTCTTGTAAATGGCAGTCTTCATTGATTATCTACTACTATTGCTGTATTCAAATAATGTACCTCATGTTTGCTCTCTTGATCTTTCTTGAAAACTGGTCCGTAAGCTGGTAATGTGAAGGCTGCAGTAATATACAGGTATACCTTGCTTAACACGGCTTCACTCAGTGCTGACCCCGCTATAATATGGTTAGTAATTTGAGGAATAAATTTCAATTAGTATGGATTGATTCACTATTATACAGTTTGGAAAAATTTTGCACCAAAATGTTCCCACTAAAATACTGTACAGTATAGGCAATAAAACAGGATTTTCATTCGGATTTCTGAAAATTTCATTGCCAATAATTATCATTTAATAATCATTGTTTTTATTGTTTTATACTCTCCTGTTTTCTGTGATTCAGATGGACTGGTTGAACATTTGCAGTTGGAATATCGAAGAACTGTGAATTTTGAATTAAAAATTCAATTAGAAAAGTGATTTTGTTTTTGCACCTGCAGTGAATGATTTTTATAAGCCCGCCATGTTGATTTTATTACCCGGCGATTTTTCAGTTGTATTGCATAGATTTGAATCCGTTCCTAATGATTTGATTGCACAAAGCGGCTGATTTTATTAAGCAGCAATTTTATAAAGCGGCGGGCGTTCAGTCAGAATGAATGGTGTTGACTGGTCAAGCGCAATGATTAGTGCGTGCGTATGTACAAACTCGATGGCCGAGAGAGAGGGATGGTGGCAGATACAGTCCGCAGAGATAACTTACCTTTAGTCTTTATGATATCCTCGTCGCGGACAAAAAACTTTGATTTTTTAGTTAAAAAATAATGTTTTTCTTTTTCATTTTGTAAACATTAAGCAATAAAAGTGTTCCACTATCTCTACTTTTCACTCTTTTATTATTTTTCATTAATTTTAGGTAAATATATAAATTTTTTTTGTTTTAACAAAATTTGATAGGAACAAATTACTTGTTTTCCTATACAAATAATGTTTCACTCAGTGTGGATTCATTTAATACAGTATTTTATAGGAACCAATTAACCGTACTATGCAAGGTATTCCTGTAATGTATTATCTATATATTGTTTTAATATTTAATAAACATTAGAAATTTTAGACTGAATGTTATTCCTAAAGAACATGTTTATCATTCTGAAAAATTCAATCACATTAATTTCTTTAAATAAATAAAAATGTGTTTAATAAATATCAATGATAATTTAAAATAGTATTTTATAATATGTAGAAATTCAAACAGCATAGCAAAACAAAATTTATTATCTAGCATGCTAGAATCATAATCAAAATGATAGTGAACTTCCAAAACAGAATATCAACTTTTATTTCAGAGGTTGAAATACAAAGCAATTCTTATTTTTTCTGCTGTTGATATTTTAAATAAACTTTACCTTATAGTTGGACTTTCATTGTATTTTTATTCTAGATTCATAAAATATAAATAATTTTCTTCTTCATATTTTTGTTGATCAAAAATGGGGAAGAAAGGGGAAAATTATGAATAAACCATTGATATATTAGAACTGAGGAAACATAATAATATATTAATTAATTATAACCAAAATAACATATAAAATTATAAATAATTATCACCTCAGAGTAAAAATTTGATGAACAATAGCTATTTTATATTTTTATTAAACTTCTAAGCAAATAACTGCATTAAAACATCTTTGTGTAAATGATGATATCATTACTGGGAATTCTGATAGTCATTCATTCATTTCAGGAATTCTAATAGTCATTCATTCATAACAGAGCATTTTTAAAGAAAGGTGAGTAAAACTGCAATAAACAATGCATTTTTACTCACTTTTCATTAAACAAACAATGCAGTCTTATTTGCATATCAATTTGACAAATATCCTATGGTCAAATTAATATTTCATCATGAACAAAGATGGCTATTTCCATGCAATGATGTATATTTATGACTGTTAAGTCAGATAAACATAAATCTTAATGTTTAAAGCTAAATTAATAATTAAAATGAAAACAAATTAAAATAAAATGAAGTAATGCTTTGTTAAGTAGTTGGAAAATATTTGATTCTCCACAAATTAGTCTTAGATAAGTATACTAAGTCTTAATCTGGAACCATCTGCAATTTTATAATATAATTCCTATATTCACTTAATGTATTTTTGCTTAATGCATAAATTTTCTGATCCCAATTAATATGTTATAGTAAGATACTTATACCTACTTTATAGATACTTAAATAAGAAACATTTTGCCAATCAAATTAACTAAAAATATTTGATAAATTTTGAATTTTAATATTTCTTTTGTATATTGAAACAACAAATATAAAATTTCAAAAATAATTAATGAACATACAGCTCTATGTGACAACTGTTCTGGTTGTATTAAAGCTTCTGGCCGTCGTGGAAACAATGGAAGACTTTTTCTCTGTTGCAAACGACAACTCTTTCTTCTCTCTCTATATCTATAATATTTTTTAAAATGATATTAATTCTTTGAGAATTTACTTATTAATATTTATTAATTTACTTATTAATAATTTAAAAAATTCAACAAACCTCCGAACAGGAATTGGGAGAGAAAGAGAAGCTCGAAAAAGCAGCAACTGCTGATGTAATCTTTGGAAATGCTTATAACGCTTTTTAATTATCCATTCAAAATTTCCATGTTGTAAATGAATAACATATCTATAATAAAAAAGAATTATTTTTTTAAGCTGTTCTATCACTTATATCAATATTCCTATAATTGCAAAACTGGTTATTGAAGTTTTGTAATTATCATGAAATTTCAAATTACATTCATCATAAGAATGTATTTATTTATTTAATAGATCATTATAGCAAAATAAATTACAATATTTTGAAAATAAATTTAACTATTAAGACAGAAACATTATGAAAACTAAAATTTACACTACTATATGAGTATTATAATTTAATAAATATTTTAAAATTTTCTTATGCATGATGAAACATTCAATAATATTTCATATCATTGATTTTAACTCATCAATTTTTTTAATGAATTATTATAATCACAGTATTATTGTTTTCTTGCATAGAATACTTTACAAACTTGTTGAATAACAGCAGATATTGAATTTTATTAGGTATTACTTCTTTCTTCCTATGTTTTATGATGCTTTCCAATGTATCATCATCATTTTCAGCATTTATATTTTTCATCCACTGGAAACCAATTACTTTGCTTTATTTTTGATTGTAATGTATATGTTGTGATTAGCAACTCAAAGCTTTATTTTCACTTCAAGCAAATTCATTTCTTAACAGGAATTTGTTAAAAACGTTTTCTGTTCTGGAATGTATATTGAAAATGATCTATGTAGGCCAAAGCATTTCATATAGATGAAATATGAATAAAATATTGTTTCTTTTGTGCTAGAGCTTTTTGATATTTAATATAATTATTGAAATAATTTTTGTTGATGTTTATATAAATTAAATGATATCATATTTCAGTGAAAAAGAGTAACATTTTTTGTTCAAAAATATATTATAATTGTTCTCCTTTAAATTAATGGTAATTCTTATCTCAATTTATGTGAATTTGCTTTATAACAATTTTATGGAAACATACCACACTCATAAACTGAAGTAAAAATGTATATATAAAACAAAAATCCAGTGTCTCAATAGACAAAAGTATTAAATTTTTATCAAAATACTTACAAGTAAGGATTCATAATTGAGGACCCAGGTACTCGAAATGCATCTATAATTTTAAGTCTAATTGGCCGATTTGGTATAAGCATGGTTAATCTTAGATCGTCAAATCCAAGTGATTGTGCGTGAATATGAGCATATGGAATATAAGGTGGACCTGAATAAAATCATAAAACTTAAAATATATATTACAAATTAAAACTAACAGAAACAGTTATTTTATATAATAAACAATAAAGGAAAAATAATAGTAGTATTCAATAAATAATAGGAATTTGTTAAAAAATAAATTGAAAAAATAACTTGATGATTGAATATTTTTGATTGTAATGTGTATGTTGTGATTATGATTAGCAACTCAAAGCTTTGCTCAGTTTCACAGCATATTTGTCAATTTATTGCAAATAGAGCATTTGTCATAGAAAGTGCATTCAAGCATTTGCAAAAAGTTATCATTCAGTTTTTAACTGCAAAGAACACATCACAGAATGAAATTTTCACCAGAATGCAAAATACTGTAGAAATAGCTGTCATAAAAATTTTTAATTACAAATAATAAATTTACATAAACAAACAGTTCTGGGAAAAGCTAATAGCTATTTTCCAAATATATCTATTATTTTGTGTTTTTGCTTTTATGATCCATCTAAAAAGTTTTTAATTATAACTTTGAAAGATATATTTAAATGATAAATTCATACAGATAATTTAGAAACACTTCATGATAAAATGCTTATGCTATTTAATTATCATTTATTGAAAAAAAAAAATTAAAATCAACTCAGAATTAAGAAATTATATTAATACATTATAAGTAGTGATGGGATTCAGCTGGTTCACACTGATTCAGCAGAACCAATACCTAAATTTTTGTTGAGTTCAACAAATGTTCGGTTTGTTGTTTTTGTCAGATATTATTTAATATTGTTTCATTAATATTTTAAAGCACTTTCCTATAGCATAATCTAGTTTTGTGTACTTCTTTTATTGTTCTAATTTAAGTATTAACTGTATGAAATAATAAACTACTTTTCAGTATATCCTCTTTTTAATACCTAAAATGATCATTTGGGTAGTGAACTGGTTGCTAAATTATTTGAATCCCACTACTGATTATAAGTTCTAAAAAGTTACTATTTATCATAATTAATTATTCAGTGAAGAGCAATCAGAAAACTAAAGTTGTTATTATGATCCATATTTAATATTGAATTAAATTTCATTAAAAAAAGATTAATACTATAAATAAAATTATCATTACAACATATTATATAACACAAACAAAAAAGTCATAAAAAGAAAAACTAAATTTCTTAACAAATTTTTTATATTTGAGCTCAGATTTTTATTTATATGATAATCAATCTTACTAATAAGAAAATTAATATCACTATTATATCACAGTATAATATACTGTTTTTTTCATTTTGTAAACTTTTTGGTATTATGTATTTTCTTTATTTAAAAAATAAAACAAATAATAAAATAAGTATCTAATAATATGTACATGATTAATAATTTACCTTCTTTACTTTCATTGCAATCTACTTCTTCCTCTGAATCAGGAGGTCTCAAATCTTCATAATCTGAATCAAATTCAGAACTAGGAAGGGTAGCCAAATGACTTTCTCTTGAATTCATTGAAAAATGCTAATTAAATATAAATCCAACTATGTATATATAGTATTGCCAAAACTCAGATTATTTGAAATTATTGCAGTAAATTAAATCTACCAGATCCACAGAGAATATAAACTGTTATTCCATTTCCTTCACCAAAACATCTGTTATAAAAGCCATAAAACATATGGATTTAATTCAAAAACATCAAATGTAGGTAATAACATTTATTCTTTCTAATTAATTATTAATTTTTTTTTTATAAAATTAAAAAAAAATTAAAATTATTCATTTCTTTTAAAATCTAGCAAATTTCATATTTAAATATTATTTAATTTTTTTATGAAACTAAAATAATACATAAACATTAAACAAATAATCAGTAAAAGATACATAAATTATAAATTACTAGTAAATATAGTGTTGTCATTAAAATCAGTTCTATTTTTTCTTAAAAAAAAAAAATTGTTTAGAACTAATCATAAAAAAATAATATTTAAAATGGGCATGATGCTAGTATAATGCTATTTTAGTACCCAGTTTCCTTGCTTGACACATTTGAGAGAGAAAAGAATTGTGATTTCAATTGGAACAAACTATTTTCAAATAATTATGTATGATTTTTTTTATTCTTCTCTTCTAATAAATTTTTATGTAAGTTAGAATTGATGATGGCTTTCTCAAGCTGAAAATGTTTTTCTAATGCATTTATTTATAATAAATATCTTAATCCTATTTTCTTGAGTTTGTTTTTATGAATTTGGTACTTGAAGATATGTAAGTTTGACAATATGAACAGCATACTTATATGAAGAAAATAAAGGAAATGGAAATAGTAGTATGATACACACTAGTATGTAAAGACAAACTGTAGTGATGCCTGATCAATGAAAATTCCTTTTTTCCTGCTTCCTTTTCTTTTTCTTTTAGTATTGCTTACCCTTCCAGGAGGATATGGGCATGAAATTTTTGTTTATTGTTTGTTTGTAGATCTATGTATTGCTTTTAATCATATATGGATCTAATTTGCGATTTTCTTAAATACAAAAAAAAATTTGATTTATATCAGGATTTGGTTCAGGTATTCAGATCATAAGTTGATATGACTGAAAGCTATAAATTTATTAAGTGTTCACTACCGTTATTCATCATAATATAGTAAAGCATTATATTATACTTAACAAATACAAAGCTAAAGATGTGAAATTAAAAAGCACTAAACGGCAGATAGGTAAACAACATAAAAAACTTTTAATCACTAACGTTTTCAGTGCTCTAGGTGCCCTCATCAGGTAACAGAACAAGAAAATTCAAAAAATTTTTTGAATTTTCTTGTTCTATTTCTTGATGATGGCACCTAGAGTGCTGAAAACGTTAGTGATTAAAAGTTTTTTATGTTGTTTACCTACCTGCCGTTTAGTGCTTTTTAATTTCACATCATTATAAGGTATTAAGGCAGTATAAAGTTACTCTTATACAAAGCTAAAAAAAACCAGGCACAAAATCCTGCTGCCAGGATATGTGACCATTCCAATCAGTGCTACCAGTACATTAATAAGAATAAAAAGGCTTGAGTTGAGAACAATATTAAGACAGAAGCTGATTTTATGTATGTGTGAGTAAAAAAATTAAAAAAAAAAAAGCAGAATGGTATTTCTTACTAATAATATTTACTAGAACATTATATATTATCTTAACATAAAATCACAAAATTATAAGAATCAAGAGATAAAAAAAGACATTTTCCATATATCAGACTATTGATATGCAAGGGAATTGAACTTAGGTCAATGTAATTGACCTATAACAGAATTTATTGATGCCATCACCATAAGTACCAGCTAGTCATAAGTCAAAGCAGTTATAAGTCCACGATTACCTGTATTTACAATTATAATAAAATCTTTAAAAATTTTTTTAAATTATCAAATTTTTCATTCTTCATTACTTTTATTTTGCTGTTACTATATCACATAAATGCCAATTATCACTTTTTTAATAATTAATTACAAATTTATGAAATATATATTTTGAAAATTAATGAACTAGGGAAGGCCGAAAAGTTCTTATTCTCATCATAATGCAGATGTGGAAGAGATCTGAAATCTAATTCTCCAACTTTTCCTTCTCTTTTTCATAAGTTATTTAAGATAAATATGTGTTGGATTACTATTGTTGTTTAAGTACTTTTATTGTGACAACAGTTTATCAAAATAAATTTAATACTTTTAAAAAAAAAATCAAAAATTGGAGGGTTTCCATAACCTTTTCCAAAGCAGTGTATAAGCATTAATATCCTCTCAGAAACACATATAGTGAGTCCTTATTTAATGATGCCTCACTTAATTTCAGTTCACTACTAAATCATCAGCAAAAATTTAAATTAATTAATTAAAAAAACATTTTCAGGCAATAAAATGGAATAAAGTCCTATTTTCCTATAGTTTCCTTCAAATAGAGAGAAAACTAGGTAGAAACCTATAATTATAGAAAAGTAAATATATTTTATATGAACAGCTAATTGAAGTATATAATACTGTCTATGAATAATATATTGATTAAACTGTACAACATACAGGATATTCAACTGGATTAACTGGATGCAAATGTTTTGGCTTTCCATTCAGAGGACTCTAGATCAAATATGGAACCCATTCCTTGGAAAATTTATATGCTAAGTCAATGGGGTTTTTGGTTTTAGTTAATGCTGTGATTTTCAGGAACAAATCCAGACATTAAATGAGGTCAAGGGGGTTAGTTCCTGAAAATCATAATACTAGATGTTACTATTTATAGTAAGCAAAGGCACCTCATATAAGAAAAGATCACTTAATAAATGATATTTAACTATATATATATTGAATATTTTTATAATGAACAGTATGGAACATTTTTCTTTATTCAATCCCTTGTTCTTTGTTGAAAGTTGTTCCTTTATTATTTTTCTTAGTAGGATATAGATCTTGCTTTTGAATGAAAATAGATAGATTATTAATATTAAAAATGCTATGAATTTCTTCAATACTTTCTATTCTAGGAATTTGAACAATTTTATTTAATATTTTTAGACTGTTTGATACTATTATTAATACAATTAAGATGAACACAAGAAGTTACATCATAGACAGACTTTCTGTTGTTCATCTTACCTGCACTTTATCTCTTGTATTTATTATTATTTTCCTGTTTATCTTAACTACATAAGACATAATTTATAATGCCATCATGCAACTATGTTTTCAAAATTATAACTTGCTAATAAATGGAGATTATGCCAAGCAAGTCTGTCTGTGTGTGTGATAATATATATAACTATATATAAAATTTTATATAAGAATAGTTATATATTATTTTGTTTTTAAATAGTATATAGGATTACAATAATAAGGTAACAGGTGTATTTTGTTTACTATAGAAGTACAATTACTTTCCCTATATGGCAAGTAAATGAAATTCATTTTATATTAGCTTTATTGTCATTGTTTTATATAATTATACATAAATATTGTCTATTATTGTTATTTTGGTTCAAATTTTTGAATTTGTCACACATCATATAAAGGAGATTAAGTTATCTTTTTAAAATTTGAACTTTTTAATTCTTTATTATAGAAAGATTACTACAATTAAATAAGTTTCATCACAATAAAAATCATATTCAACCAAAAACAGTAAATGTAAAATCTGGATGCAAAAGTGAGGAATATTCTAAGTAAACACATTTAATACTGATAAGAATATTGAAAGTTTTAAAGACAAAAAAAAAAAGTATTAAAGTAATACTCACCAAAATATTTCCTGTTTACTAAAAATATATTTTATATTTATTCCCGTAAAGATTTATTATGCCACATGTTTAAAAAATATAAAATAATTCGATGACTTTATACACAAATCTACAATATATTCTAGTTTACTTAACTGTTATACAATTGAAAAGTTATTTTAAAAAAGAAAAAAATAACTTTTAACTCAACAGGCAGTGACATCATATGAGAAGCGTCATTTCCCTTTAAAGGAAGTGACGATTTAACCCAGATACAAAGTAGTAGTAACTATGTTCAGTATTTTCTGTTTATCGTTTTGTATTATTCTATATATATTAAGTAAATTATTAAATAATAAATACTTCACTGTAATAAAATTATTGAAGACTTAAATGTTCTAGAGCATGCGAATTTTAATTAAAATACTGTACTTCGAACTGCGCTTTTTAATTAATTAAAAGAAACGTGTGCTGTACTGTATACGATTCGAAAGCTAATCTACTATGATGTGATAGCGATATCAGTTGTTGAATCAATGCAAATTGAATGTCACATATTTAATTTTATGGTTATACAGTTATGTACAAATACTGTACTTAATGATATTTTGTCTAATTGTATTAACTTAAAACATTTTTTGGCTTATTTAAGTGTTATTCACTCATAAAGTTATTATTGAAAAAAATCCGACTTAATCTGCTGCAGGGATATACGGTTAATTTTTGTTAACGAATGCTTTAAATGTACAGTACATCCTTGTTTGCCAGTACAGTCAATATCACCAGTTGTTGAACTGTCCTCGTCAATGACAAAAAAAAAAAAAAAAAAAAGGCGAAAAAAGTAATGAAAGACAGTATCAGCATCCAATACACGCTAGTTGAATACCCTTACTACAGCATACAATCGGCCCTCTCGTGTCGTAACTTGTCTTGTTATGACTACCTATGTTGACGTCACAACCGGAAACTGGTTTCGCGCTCAGGTTTTCAGTAGAGGATTGGTACAGTAATATATTCTAAGGAGAGAAAGATGCTAAAGCTTTCACAAAATCTAGTTTTATTTTAAAATATTTATCGTTTCTTTTTATTTAAAAAAATAGAAGAATGAAAAAAAATTACATTTAAAAATTAAAACGCAAATAAAAATACAAATATATAAATGTGAATATTAAATATACTTTTAATGGTTTTATTTTTATTTTTTAGTCCTCAAAATTTTTTCTTATTCGTAAATATCTGTTAAAAGTAGCGAGTGCCCGGGAAATTAATTGGTACAGTATCGCATATAGAAGTATTGTTATATTAATGTAAATAATTAACTATAATAAATGAGAAAAATTGTAGATAATCTGTTAAATATCAAACATCTGTGTGGAATATGTATGAGAGCATCCATAAACTATGTCACGATATTTCGTACACTTTTTGACGCTTTCCCCATCCCTTCGTCATTTTTCGTAACATCAAACTCGATCTTTGACGTGTCCCTGATCATGACGTCACAAATTTGAAGATCTTCACTTCTTAAATTTTTTTTTCCAATTTTTTATGAAAATAAAAAAAACACAATAAAATAATAGAAAATAGCAATTATTTTATACTGATATTTGTTACACATATTCTTTAATTTCAAAAAAAACCTTCAAATAAATGGATATAAATATCTTAAAACTAGATATATGTCTTACATTTTATAAATAATACATTAAAGACTTATTTTTCGAATAATTAACCATAAAAATTTTACATTAAATAAAAGTTTAAGTCAAAAAAGTTGTAAAACTCTTTAAGCATTCTTTACAACGTGACGTCAAAATTTGCATGATCCAACTCTCCGGTCATTTATCTTCACCACGTTACAAAATCCCATCGATCTACACCCTCGTACCTAATAGCGTGACGTAGTTTATAAATGCTCTCTATGACCTTTTCAAGTTAATAAAAAGTTTGAAAACAATAATAGACTTATTGAAAATTATTAGATAAAACGAAGTAAATTCTAAAACAGAATTTTAAAAAAAATTTAATTTTATTATTAAAACGGATATTTTTTATAAAAATATTTGAATTACTACAATGACGTACTCAAAGGAGAGCCAAGAGCATGGAGTATCATTACTATTCATCAGATATTTGTATAAAAATTTTTGTATCATTTTCAGTTCTTAACTAAAAATTATTTAAAGAATATAAAATAAAATGTGTGTTGAAAGCATATAGATCGTTGGAATGAAAGTTAAAACAGATGTGTGTTTTTGGGAGAGGTGAGGGCAATGGCGTATCAAGGGTGCGGACCGTCCCAGGCCTCCGAAGAATCTTAAATTTTAAGTATATGTACGTACAGTATATGTAGGCAGAGGCGTAACTAGGATTTTAGCGCCCATGGCAAATATATAGCTTGGCGCCCTTGGATTGTTCTTAAGGCGAATTTACAATATCACTTAAGAGATTCTGGCGCCCTTGGCAACTGCCCAAATGCCAACGCCTAGTTACGCCTCTGTATGTAGGAATATAAAAAAAGGACTTTGTAGTCTGGGAGGATGATTATGTATAAATGTGTCGTGTTTATGTTTAAAAAGTTTATGTTAGAAGTGCTGATGCTATAATTTTATAAGATCCGAGCAGTTTGCCACTCTTCTAAGCCATGTGCCCGTCCTCATACGACAGCCTATTTAATTCTGATTAAATAAATGTTAATTATATATTTGTGCTGACATTTTGTATGGTGATCATTCCAATTAAGGGAGTCCCAACGAGAACTCCGCCTCGGCCTTCAATAGTTGTAGGTCCACCACTGGGTGAGGAGACCCAAAAATTTGCCAAAGATTCTGGATACATCACTGAATTAATATTATAATAACAAATATAGGATTCCAACAAGATAAAATGTCTTCATATTTGATATAATGCTGCGGACTATTTGAAATCGATAAATTTACTACAGCAGGGCTATGCAAGAGTGTTTGGGGCCGGGTTTAAGATGATATGATCCCTTTGCCTATGTCGAGATAATAATAATAAAGATTATAAATACATTCTTTTTATATTTAATAATATATTCATTATAATCAAACAGGTATACAAAAAAAGTTTGTATCAAAATCAAAAATATATAAAAATGAACAGTTGCAACGATAGAAAGTTTAACATAACAGTATGTGTATCATATAACAGGAATTGTTGATTTTTATATATTTTTGATTATATCGAATTTTTGAATAATTTATTTGAAAATATAAATAAGCTAATAAAATTTCAGTTAAGAATGATTTTAATTACAAATATAATTCTTCCATTTCTGCGATATTTAATTTTCAGCTTCGAACATGCATTGGAGATGCATATACGAGGGGTCACCTAACTCTATTCGGTGCGGGGAATTCCCAATCTCTACTATATTATCTCTATCTACATAGGGAAATCCCCCTGTGCAATAAAATTTAAACATATCTATAACCATTTCTTCCTTGACAAAAACAATAATTTTTGATACATTTTTATTTACTTTGGTATCATTGATGCTAACTATTTTTATTATAATTAAATTTATTAAAACTATCGAATATCTTTATAATTTTCAATTCATATATCTTTTTTTTAACATTAAAATTTAACTCATATTTCTTATTTTTCATACTATATTGATTCTCCTTCATTCCTTCATTATAGAAATCGGAAAGAGAATAAACCTATGACAGATTGCGTTTTGCCTTTGTCTTTAGTAATTTTTTAAATGGAAACAAATCAAAAATAAATAATACTCAACCATAAAAGTTTAAGTAAGAGCGAATTCTGCAGAATAAATTTTATAGAGAAAATTATAATAATTTTATGGAAATTGTTTTAAGAATAACGAAATTTTCGTTGGCGAACATATATTTTCTAATTTTCTTGATTTTTCACGTTATCATCAAATATAATGAACCTCCAAAAATTGTGGTTTTGATAAGAAGAAACCAGTTCTACTCATTGAAAGGAAACAACTTCAAATATGACCTCCAAAAATTTATGGTTCATTTTATGGAGATTTTAATGAAGATTATAATATTTATGTAAAATTAATCAGCAATATCAACAATTAAAAAGTGATAAAAAATATAACAAATTTTAATACGACGCTAATGAGATTTACAAAACTAAACACAAACTAAAATGATAAAACAATGTCAAGAAAATCATTTCATTTGTTATATAGGAACATTAATTTTAAAAGTTTCTGGAGTTTTTCAAATAAAACTGACGAAAAATAAACCAAATTCGGTAAAGCAAAACAAGAAACTTTCTAAAATGTTATCAAAAAAATCTTGTGGAGTAAGTATAAGACTGCCTTTAATGTGACACACCAAAAATATGAAAAGTAGGATTTTTATTATATATATATATATATATATATATTGTTTTTCTAGTGAATCACTGAAAATTTCAAAAGAACTGTCACGCCAAAAATAATTTGTTTTGTGATATTCTTAAATAAAATTTAAAAATAAAAAAACTAAAAATTAACAGTATTGTATATGAAATTAATACTAATTATACTATTTATACTACTAATTATATTATTTAATTATTTAAAAATGCTGACAAAAGTCTATTATTATTTCATACTATCAAAAATGAATATGATAAAATCAATATAAATAAAGCAACAATTTTTTTCCAATTTTATGTTTAAATCCTGATTTTCTTAATTGTAATGAAATAAATTTATGATGTTAAATAATTTAAAATTTCTATGATTACTATTGACATTTTTATGCTATGTAATACTGTTCCTTTACATGTTATAAAGAAGGAAGGAAGGAATGAAAATAGAAAAAAATTTGCATTTTATCAGGAAATTTATAGATCTGCCATTATAAATAAAGAAAGGAAAATAAAAGGTAGGAAAATGTTTAATATAATTGTGTTATTAAATAATTTAATGTGTATTAGTTTCTCTAATATAAATAGATATCTACATAGACTTATAAAGTATTTTAAAACCCTTACTTGTTCTAAATCTTCAAGTTCAGACATTCAAAAACGATACGATAATGATTGACTTAAAATGAAAGTGATTTGCATTCACAAAATTTTAGTTAGAACAGGAAATAATTCCTGTTTAGTTCGAGTTAGCGAAGCAAGACTATATAATCTTAACTAACAGATCTAATAAATTATTTTCTGTTCGAGTAATTAGATAAGAAATGAATGTTTTCAATATTCTACTTGCATACAAAGACAGCAGATCAAAAACTAAAAAGACGTAAAGATGATAATGAATTCCGAAAAATAATTTTTCTGGTGAATTATTTAATCATGCCAGTTTATTGTATAGGCTTTTTTTAATCTATAAACTGATATTAGATTTTTCAGTAAGTATATGATGATTAAAAAGGTGGTGGTAAATTTACAATTGTCAAATTTCTCTATTTAATTAAAAATGTTTAAAAAATAACGAACTGTAGAAATTATGACTGAACTGCCGAGATGTGATTAAATGCATCCTATAACAACTCAATAATTTTATAAATAAAAATTTATATATCTTATATATGCGTGTGTGTGTTTCCAATTATATGTGATGAATAGTAAAGTATAATATATTCGCATAGAAATCTATACGAAACAAAAATAAAATACAATGTCATTAATTAAACTAATTTTTGGTGTTAAAAATAAGATTTATTCAATCTCATAATTGAATAATTTCAAAATAACTTAATTAAGAAATTATAACATGTGTAATGATTTATATGCTGTTTTCTAAATAAATAAATAAATAAATAATAATAAAATATATATGAAGAAAACTTCAGAAACAATGTTTCTATTTACTATAATTCCAATAAAGAATTTATTAAAATAAGATTATTTCATTATTTACCAAATTTTTTGTGCCTTTTAATAAATGATGGAAAATATATCCCGTAATATATTTATATTCCATCAAAAACATCTGATATGTAAAACATAAGTTGAGTACAATATTAAGAAAATAACATATTTATTAAAATTTAGATGTTCTACTTGGTTGACGATTTAAGAAAATAAAACAATAGCATAATAGGTTATTGTTAATTATTATTAATTAATTGTTAACTAATAATTAATTAATTATTTTTTTATTTATTAGATTTTTTTGATAGGATATCATTTACTTTTTAGATGAAAACCATTTTTTCTGAGAAAGAATTCAAACAAAAATATATTAATAACTTACATCATTAAATACCTTCTTTATTTTTAATTCGATTGAATCAAAATTTTTATCAAAATTTAGTAAAATAATAAATATACATGCAATATATCAAATTTAGTCGAAATCTGTTGAATGATACGACCAGTAGAAGAGTTCGTGATGAAAAGACTTCCTACTTTCTTCACTTTGTCTCTATTGAGCTGTATTTATATTTCAGATTTGTTCGAAATCGATTGAAAGATGTAACCAATAGAAACATTTCTAGAAAAGAGAATCATCCTCTAATAATATTACGATATAAAGCACTTCTAAGCAGTAGCGTACCAAAATAAACAAGTCTTTATTGACAATAAGACAAACGTTTTCGGTATCAATGTACCCTCTTCAGGTTTACGTTCAAAGTTTGAAAAAAAGAATTTGGAACATAGAAAAATTTATAAATAAATTTTTCTATGTTCCAAATTTTTCTATGTTCACTTCATAAATATGCTTGAAACAGAAATATTTGGCGCACTCGCGACGCAGTTCGAAAAACGGCGTCGCGAGTGCGCCAAAAGAAAATTTGTCGCGAAGAAACAAAAGAAAACCGCAGGAAAAGGCAACATAGAAAATTTTTATGAAGAATA
>WUQG02405766.1:0-16882 GCA_011317285.2 Androctonus mauritanicus | reverse complement strand
TCTACTCTTTATGCTCTTTCAGATGACAAAATATCGGCAAAATCCCAGACACATCGGGTGTGATGTTCCCTTGTTAGTATTAGCAAGATTATTATGTTTTCATACAGTATATTTTTCTCATTTTTTCTTTTCTTGTTCAAAAGTGCACATTTAAAATCAAAATTAGCTTGTTATATTATTTACAGTATTTATATTTTCATTCATTGCTGGATACATAAAGAAGAGTCTTCTTTATCTTGTACAATCTGGATCCATTGGGAATCTATTCTTTTTTTTCATATCATAGACAAAGCTTTGTGTTGGCTGTCATTATAATTCTAACAGTTATTACATCTCACCATATAACTTCCTAATACCAATTATTTTCTATGCCTTTGACTCTTGTTTTTTGTATGCTCTTGATGAATCTTAACATATATCTTTCCATGCTTCTCTAGACTGTTTCTAGTTTCTGTTCTAGTTTGACTGTCTATTCTGTTCTATTTCTAGTTAATTCTGTTTTCTATATAAGGACTAAACTATATGTTGTGAAATATTTGTAATATGCACATATTGAATAGTTTCTTTTGAGGTATATGGATATCCTGTTGTTCGTTAGGAAATTGCTGTATCAATCAAATGCTGCCATTTCAGTTGCATTCTATGTTAGATTCTCTGATTTGTTCTTGCATTGTAATTACTTATATATGTATAATTTCCTTTTTTAGTATCAGTTGGTTGTGGCTTTACTTGTATTGAACATTATGTGAATTGTGAAAAAATAATAGATCTCAATAAAGTAAAAAAAAACTATATTTGTTTAATTTATTAGATGTTTAAGCAAACTGACAAACCTGAGATGATGATGATAATGGCAAACATTTCATTAATTCCTTTTTGTTTTCATTAGTTGCCAAGAAGAAATATTCTGAAAAAGTGATATTGCTTCCTTGTTAGAAAAAAAGATTTTTTTTAATTTTTAACTTTGTGTTATTGTAAAATGACTGTCTTTTTTTTATAGATCAGAAGTATCAATCTCAATTCTTATGAAGGGCCATGTAATGAGTATAATATCAACACAATATTGGTTATATTCCCAAAGTTTACACTTTACAACAATAACTCTGTTTTATAGAAGAATAAAATTTGAAAAAAATTTCCTATCTGTACTTGTATATAAACCAATCCCCAACTTTAAAGTGTTAGAAAAATATGACATTTATTGAAATAAATAATTTTTTAAATATTACCTGTTAATAAAATATCAGACAGAGGCATATCACAACATTTTGATGTTAAGAGAAAACAGGATAAAAAGTAGGCTACAATTGTCTTGTGATGTTTTCGTAACAATATGATTTTATTAAGTATTTGTTCAGAAGAAAAAATAAAAAAATTGAAGTTTCCATCTTTTTTGAATTTAAAAAAAGTCAAAACCAGTACACACAATAGAAAGTTTGCTGGAACTGACAGGAAAAAGAAGTTTTCCAGTACATATTAGATTTGCACTTCTAGCAATTGCATGTGAGGTATAATGATCAAAACTATCAGAAAATGTACAAATTGTTGATCAGAGATATCAGGAATTAAAAAAAAATGACAATACAATGGCACCATTTAATATTAAATGGTGCCATTGTATTGTCATCTTTTTTTTAATTGTTTTTAGCAAATAAATAAGATTGCTTTACATATTTCTGATCTTATCTGTGAAATGGCCAATAAATTAATATTTTTGAATATATTTAATTATGGATATTTACATATATCTGCTTATTTTTTAACAACAGAATTAAAAATGAATAGATTATTTTTAGGAATAAATTGCTGATCTTGCCACTACCATAAGATGTGCTTGATGGCAGCATTAGAAGTTAGTATTGAATTTATGGGAGAGCTAAAGTTCATTTGTATCACTTTGCTTACGATATAGCCACTAAACTATTTGTGATATTACAGTAAATTGGCATAAAATAGTGCTAATTTTGATGAATAAGCTATGAATTTCAAATAAAATAAAATGATTTTAATATGTAGTAAATTGTGTGTGTGTAATACACACACACACACACACACACACACACACACACACACACACAATTCTGGCACACTTCATTTGTCTCTATAATCGTCTTATATTATGGCATAAAGTTGTAATTTTAATTATGCATATAAAAAACTATAACATTTAATTTAAGAGTTTCTTATATTCAAATAAAGAAAAAAAAACATTAATACTTCAAACATAATTTTATTATGGCAACGATTTATAATAATAAAAATACTTATTAAAAAAAATTAAAGTTAGCAATATATCCCAGTTTGTCATGGGAAACTCATTTTAATAATGCTAAAATTTTCATGATATACATTAAAAAAAATATCACCTCTTACTGTTATTGTTCCAAGTACATTAATACAGTCACAAAAGTTGATAATATGCTGCTGTCATCAAGTATAGTGCAAAGGAGATATAATTGAAAATGCATAAAATAGTCATTATATTTGTGCAGTAACTAAATTGAACTTTTTACTCATAGATGGCATTGTGATCGGTGTGATATGACAACAAAATTAAGCAGAAATTTTAAAGCTTTAAATTATTCACTGTAATTTAAAAGCATGAAACAGATATTTAAATTACAATAATTTTTATTTGCATATAGAATGACTTTAATTTATTGCAGATAAGTATTGCAAATAAAGGACATTTGATGTCCTTTATTTTATTTAGATTTTCCTGTTTAGAAAAGGACAAGAACTTTGAACTGCAAACAAAGTACTGTCCTTTGAAATAAAAGATGGATGGAGGCAGAATTTCTACACACTTTTTTATTTTGTCCTTTATTCTTCAAAGAGTTAAACTTCTGAAAAAGAGAGAATAGTCAAGTTGTTTTTATATTAGGAGAGTTTGATGAGTATATTGTCTTTTGCCATTACTTTTTCTGTATTTCCACTTGATATTATAAAGGATGTCTTCTGTGTTTATTAGTGTGATTCTGCATATCTCAATTGATTCTTTGTTCTATATAATTTCATGTAGAAGGTCATTGTTTTTCAATTCTTCTGTCCAGTGATTTGTTCCGTCTTGTTATTCTCTGTGGCCATATGAATTTTTCCTATGTTGAATCCGAACATTTCCCTGTATTCTAAATAATTCAGTTCTTGCTGTGTCATGTTAATTTTATTTTTTGTATTTCATTATTCATCATTATTGGGTAATCAATACGACTTTAGTATGGACTAATTGATGGCTGCTTTTAATATTTAAAACATATTTTGCTACTCAGGTAGTTTATTTGTACTATTTTTGTTTGTTAAGAAATAAAAATTTCATTCTTGATCTAACCATTGGGCCTGATCCATGTATATTGTTTTTTCTCCTTGAAGATGTTTAATATCCTCAGATTGACATGTGCTACAAATTCTAGTGCCATTTAATATTGTTGCTATATTTTTCTCATACATGAAATTTATATAATTTCTATTAATAAATGAGACAAAAAATGAATTTTGTTAGCCTTAGAATTAATATAAAATAAATTCTATAGTCGGAAATTTGTTAGCATACAAGATTGGGATTACTTTCTGCAACAAGATTTACTAATTTAAAAAATCAATTTTCAATGAGACATTTTGCAGAAAACTAGTTGAAAAACAACTAAAATAAAAATTTTTTATTGCTTTCTGCTAGTAAAAATTATTAAGAGAATAAGAATTCAGTGGTTTTTTCATGCTGTCACAAAAAAGTAGACACCCATTTGTGTAAAGTTTGATAATTGTATAAAACTTAATCCATTTCATCTGAATGGTACAATATTTGACATACTTAGTAAAAATAAGACCATTGAATTGAATTGAATTATGGTATATGAAAGATTAAAATTAAAAATTTTGATGAATTTTAGATATATTATTTTTTACATAGCTTTTTATCTTGACAATATTAGTCAAATGATATACAATCATCAGAATTGTTCTGTTTTAGTTAATTTTGGGAATTTGATATGATTCTCAAAGATTTTGAAGTTTTTTGAAACCTAAATTTTATTTTTAATAATAATAATAATAATAATAATAATAGTATAAGTAATGTATAAATGCAGTATTAGATTTTGATATTGCAATATTGTTTAATTATCATATTAATTTTTAAAAAAGTAAAAAATGTTTCATAGATATCAATTTATCAGACATGAGTAAAAAGTATATAACATTGTGATAGAAGAATTCGTTTGAAAAGATTGTATTTAAATGCAACTTTTATCTTGCAGGAAGTAATGGACCTCAACGATTTTGTGTAGAAAAAGTTGGCAAAGAAACATGGCTTCCAAGAAGTCACACCTGTTTTAATAGACTAGATTTGCCTCCCTATAAGAGCTACGAACAATTAGTAGAGAAGTTAACTTATGCCATTGAAGAAACTGAAGGTTTTGCACAAGAATAAATATTATCTGTTAAATAGTGACATTAATTTGATGTCTTCCCAGGGGACACCACTTTGCAACGGTAGCAAAAACCAAGCAGTTAGACCTTATTAGGACAGTGCACCAATTCAAAATGTGCCGAGATCTAATCTTCAATAATTACTCCAGTGGGTAAAAAAAAATAAAAAAATAAAGTTGTTTATATGTAAAGCATTGTGAAAATACTAATGAACAATTACTATGGACCAATAATGATAAGTGATGTATAAATACAATAAAGGAAATAGCTAATTTGTAATTGCTTTGACAAAGATTTCACTTTTGTGTCAATTATCATTCAGTGGAAAATGGAAAGTTTGGATTACGTGCGGACATTCGACACTTCAGGAATTGTGCTCATAGCAGTGAATTATTATTAGTTGTTTGTTTTATGCTCAAGTTGATATATAAATTGCTTGTTGACTTTGTCATCATCCTTCTCTATTGTTCCTGAGAGATTGTTGGACCAGATTATTTTAATCTGTTGTAGTTGTGCAGTTATGTTATTTTGGATTTTATAATGTATCAAAAGTAAATTATATATATAGGGTGATCTGTAACATATCCTTCTGCAACAAAGAAATGAAGAAAAGAAATCAGGGAAAGTTTAAAAAATGACTTTGTCATTGTATTTACAGATAGGGCTTAATGTATATGATGATGATAATTCCGAGGATAATAAATCAACTGTAAATTTGAACTGTAGAAAAAGTTATGTATCTAATTTGATTGTTTACGATACTAAACAATTCAATGATAAAAAATTATTTCTTTTTTTCTGACGACGATTAATCATGTAAGTTTGTAAAAAAAACAAAGAAAAAAATGCCTAAAATTAAAATGTTGATATATAAAAATCTCAAGATGTAATTAAAAATTTACATACTTTTATCTATATTATATGTATCTATACATATTATATAAATATACAATATATTATATATAAATATATTATCTGAGAAATATTTATATAAGAACAGAATGTTTTTGAAAGGAAATTTATGGGACATTTCGATGGTTTAAAAAGTGAATTTCACTGTAGATGTTTCAGTAATTGACAAATTAGATACTTCATAGCATTCCTTGTCTTTCACACATTTCTTTTTTCCCCTTATGAAATGATCTTAAACTAATATTTCGTGACACTGAGATCTAATTATAATTTAAAATATATATATTTGGTTTAGTTATAAATGTACAGATGTGTTTTTAAATGTGTCAGAAAAAATAGACCTTAGATTTATGTAAACCTGTAAAGAAAAATATAAAGTATTGGGAAAATTCTGATCACTTATAATTTAAATGTGCAATAGAATAGATATTTATATTTTTAAATATTTTTGTTCTGGGATGTTTGAATCTTATAAATGCATATTTAGATATATATATTAGCTGCATTTACAAGGAAAAATCATTATTTTGAATATTTTTTACAGGCTAGTTTAAAAAATTAGCAAAAAGTTTTACTATCTTGGATAATTGGCTTTTTTGATTCCACAATGTTTAAAAATATAAACAAAAAAATGAAATTTTTGATTTTATTTCTTAATTGCATTATTATTATTCCCTATATTGAAAAAACTAGTCTTAATGGATTTTCCTTGTAATATCATTGCACCGATATAAATGCATTAAGAAAAAAATTAAAAGTGAAATTAAATTATACACTTTAATATTATAAAGTTTTATGGAAAAATGCTGTTAAAAAGTTTTTTTGCAAGTTTTGATTCTTGGAACAAAATAAAAAAAAAAAAAACAGGAACTTTTCATTAAAGAGCATAATTTTTTTTTTTTCAAACTTATACGTTGCAAATTCCGTTTAAGACATTCCATAAAGAAAAAGCTGTTTTCAAGGATTAATGGTAATGCTTTATGCGATTTTTCAAAAAACCTTAGAGCAAAAAGAATAAAATAGCTATCCTATTGTTTTGCATCGAACATGTTCTTCCCCAAGGCATACAGTGCATGTAATGGTTATTGCATATAATATCACAATAAAACGGTAAGAATATTCTTCGAATAAAAATATTTTATTTAATAAAACTTTACAGCTCTATATACCTAACTTTAGAAAGGAAATTTGCTCTTATCGTAATATCCATAACAGTAATATCGTCCTCGAAAATTATGTGGATAAATGGAGGTGGTGTTGCTGCACCAGTTGGTCGAATCCTCGTTTTGTACAGGAGCAGCGTTGCGATACGCGAACGATCTGTGGATGGTTTCGAGTTCTCTGGAAAAGAGCATTTTGTGATTCTGTTCTAGCATGTATTCCCATGACTTGTATTTCTCAGCATCTTCGATAAGCTCGTCGTTCTGTATTTTATCTTCGTCTTCGTTCTGCCAGTTCGATATATTCGGAAAACCGGACAAAAAGTTAATATTCTGATTGTTGTCATCGCTAGAATTGTTGCTACTGGAATTACTGAAGAAGTTCGCTTTGTCTAATTGCAATGCTACCACTGCTATGCACACACCTTCCCTGTTTCCTATAGCCATCGATAGTTCCGCTAGATGTTTAGAACTCTGCACTGTTTGCTCGTTTCTGTCTACTATCTGAAGAATTTCCTGTGCTTCTAGAGCCTCCCACAGAGCACTGCTACCTATAATGAAGTGCGATTCTGTGTTCTTCAATCTGATTTCCTTCATTTGTGGTTCGGAAATAAAACACGTCTTTCGTTTAGGTGCAAACTGGTCTATAGACAATGCCGATTTGTTGGAGGTAGTGAAACCGGCCTGAGAATAGCAATAAAATGTAATTAAGGGTGTGAGCGAGTGATTATCCTGTTAAAATGTCATCGAAATTACCTTTAGAGCCGTCTCCCAGTCTTGATTGACAGAAGGAACGTCTTCCATGTTGTTTTCTGTTATAGTAACTGCTTCTCCGTTATCAATCATCAAACATCCTGCTGGCTGTCCTGTGCTGACTATCCTTAGGACAAAAGCGCCATCGTCTTCGGATGATGCAGATAAGCAACACAAAGTTAAGGACGGATCGGAATGTGGCCATTTTGTTTTTATTAACCTGAAATTATTGTTACAACTTTTATTTTCCGTCGAAGACAAAACAATTTTATATTGTTCAGGGGAAAAAATACCTGAGGGCGGCCAGTATTGTATTGCACATATAATGGATCGCACCTTCCGTACGTGCTTTTTCGGCTTTTAACAATTGGGGCAAAAAGCTTTTTATTAAAGAAACTTGTTCCCTGTCGTTGCTCTCGATAACTACTATTGATAACTCTTGTTTCTTTTTTTCGATCGTGATACATAACCTGAATGCGCGGAGGATGATATAAATTTGACAAAAAAAAAAAAAAACACTATTGTATAACCAACACATACCTAGCTGTACCGCTGTAAGTTTCGGTAAAACCCAAAACCCAAGGATCGTCGTCATTGTTCATGTTATTTTCTGTAGTGAATGGGACCACGTTCTTTCTCCTAGAGTTGACATTGACAACGCCCACAGACCTCTCAGAACTAAAAATAAAAATTCTTTATAGTACACCAGACTTAATAATCCTGCATAAAGGTTTACTCACCAGAGATTATGAAATTCCGTCGGATTTATCTGCAGTTGATTGTTGCAGGACAAGTCCAGGTAACTAAGTTGCGGCGATACAATCGAGCCTAAGGATACTTTGTTCAGATTATTGCATGCTAGGTCGATAGCCTTTAGGTGGCCAAAAAAAAGTTACAAAATAAAAAAAAACATCCGCAAAATGTAAAAATATTACTAACCTTTAGACTGGAACAGTTGGATATTTCAGGAACACTCGTCAGTTTATTTGAATGCAAATATAATACTTGTAAAAATGGAAGCGTTATTAATCCTGTAGGAAACTGATCCAATTGATTGGCAGCCATTGAAAATTCTCGGAGGTTAGGTAAAGTTTGAAAAATTCTAAAATAATATTTAAAGATTACTCTCGACAAATATTGGTGATCTATCGCTCCGATGAGGCGTGTTAAGGAAACTTGTAACGCTGCTCATCGCTCAAACTGAGACAAGTGTCACACGCATCATCCGAGCGCTAAATTGCTTTAATATTTTACCTTTCTGGAACTTCTTGCAAACCGTTATATGCCAAATGTAACACTTGCAATCTCGGACATTTCATTACTAACTGAAACACGTCTTCATTTAATAGGTTGGAGGAAAGGTATAATTTCTTCAACTGTATAGGATGATGCGGTAAAGGTAAATTCAAAAGTCTATTGTGAGCAACATTCAGTTCTTCTAACCTAGTTAAGAATTAATAAATTAACTTTTCCTTCCGAAAATAAAGTTTTTCGTGCAAAAAAAAAAACTTCTAACCTGACAGCATAAATAAATAAATTCGAAGGAAGACACGACAGAAGATTGTGCTGCAGATGAATGCATCTGCATGTAAAATTAGTAGATATTTCTGGTAGGTAGTTCAATATGTTGTGATTTAACTTGACTATTTGCAAATGTGACTGACCGTTATTAAATAACCTGCGAAAAGAAACTAACTTAAGTATAATTTTAGCCAATAGGTAAACATTGGCCGTGCATATTTACCTGTTAGGAATATTTGGCAATTGGTTGTGGCTAGCATCGAATATCACTAATTGTGTTGCATCGCATATAATTTCTGGTAAACAGTTCAACTCGTTACTGAAAAAAATTAACACAAATTACCATTTTCAGAAAGATAACCAAGACAAAATGCTTACTTACAATGACACGTCGAAAATTTCTAATTTGTTGAGACTCTTTAGTATATCCACTTTCTTTAATTCTAAACAGAAAAAGAGAAACTAAAAAACTCTGCATAATAAGAGTCTTAAATAATTTTATAAAATGCTTACTGTTGTTACTAGCGACAAGAATCTGCAAGGATTCGCCATGCAGCGCAATCGTGTTCAGTTGATTATACGAAGAGTCTACGAATCTCAATTGAGTTAAAGAAGCTATTTCTAATTTCTGTACACAATTATAACTAATATCGAGGTGTTGAAGTGTCTGAAAAAAAAAGAATATCCATTTTCATAATTTTGTTATGTGGAATATAGAAAAGTTGCGATTTTTTTTTTCTTACTTGAAGATCGTTAACGTCAACGACACCTTGTAAGTTATTGGCACGTACGTCTAAATAGGTTAATCCCGAGGGTTTCTGCATCAGGCACGTCAAACAGTTACCACTTAATATGAGAACTTCTAAACTCTTAATTTTTTGCAATGTTGTAGGTAACATAGCGAAGTTATTGTGACTCAGGGACAAAACGGATAATTTCGATAAAAATTCCATCTCGCTTGGCACCGTGTAAAGTTGGTTGAAATCCGCATAGAGTCTGGTCAATCTGAAAAAAATATTAGATTATAAAAACAAAAGGTTAAAAATGCCAAGTTCAAGGGTGTATTGATTGTGTCTGAAGGGCAGTTACATTTGGAGTCAGTGGCGTATGAAGAATCCTTGTACACGAGAGAATATTAAATAGAGTTTTGGAGACATTCGTCACGTTATGATTCATGTTGATCATACGAGTCACGCATTTGTGCTACATCCTGTGTAATGCAATAAACTGTCAACGTTTGTAGCCTTTCTTATTATTGAAGTTTGTTTTACTTGAGTAAGTTTTGGTTTGAAAATGTTTTAGTGATTTTTTCTTTTGTAAAATTTTCAATATTAAATTTATTAACGTGATTCTGACAGCAATAAAGATTTTTTTTTTAAAGCGTCAATTTTACATTTCTACTCTTCTTTTTTTTTAATATAATATTTTATTTTTGTAGGAACAAAATATCAAAATATTTGCTAAAATAATATATGAAAATTTGTTTAATTTTTCTTATAAAAATTATTCATTTTTTAATATAAAATAGCTACGGAAGAGTTAATTATTAACTGAAAATAATTCTGTTATCTAAACTGAAAAAGAAATTGGCTATTTTTTGAATCGTGAAAACATTTATTCTTAGCAGTAATATGTAAATTTGGTGAATGTAAAAAATATGCTAGAAATATTAGAAGAGAGAAATAAAATTACACTAAAGACACGTAAGTTAAAAAAATAAAAACTTGCTTATATCAAGTTCATGAACGAGAAATAATAATACTAGATATATGCAAATTTATGTTAATATAGCATGAAACTTGCAAGTTTCTAGTGTTTTTTTTAGAAACGTACACTTTTTGTATTTTTTTTTATATAAATTTATGCATTCCGTGTTAAAAATACACAGTAAAAACAGTACTATAACACTAGAAACGTACAAATTTCTGTAAGATATACAAGAAAACTTATGCATTTCTATTACACACACAAACACAAGAAACTCGGAAATTTTATAGAAATTTGCATATTTCTAATAATATAGTTTTGTAGTGTAATATAGGCTGCCTTCTATGTTCTAGTGTCTACTATATTTTTAAATTTAAATAACGAACTAGAAACAATAGCATTTTTTTTATTTAAATGAACACTAGAAATGTTACTCTTCGCTATTTAAATAATACATAAGAAACAATACTAATTCGAATTTAAACAACATTTAGAACATCACACTGCCTACATTTGCAATTTAACGATTAAACAAATATATTTTGAATCAGTAACCTGAGACGAACTAGACTAACGAAGCAAAATTCGGCATTTAAATTTAAACAATACAATGGTAATCGCGAAACAACAATCTGTCGGCCTTGTAATCTGCAATTAAGTGATGATCCGATAACAATGTCGTCGTCACACTGACCTCACCAACTAATAAAGACAGAATAAATATCCGTATGCTCGCTGTCGAGAAGAAGGGGGAAAAAAAAAGGTGTCCATTAATGCAGATCGATACTTTGTCGTTCCGTAATTAGAATTCTAGTTTGACGAGTTACTTCCTACTTGTTTAAAATGCGCCCTCACTAACGAAGTAATGACAGCCTTTATAATAGAAGTATAAATTATAATTTTTAAACATTTTATTATGCAACCCCGTCAGCCATTTTAGGTGCTGTCGGTGTTAATAACGCGTGTGACAAATAAGTTAATATTTCCTACACCAGAAAAACACAACTGGAGATCGTGGTCCAAATTTGGTTAGATAAGACAAACAACTCGATTGTTGTGTCTGTCCAAAAAATGTTCATTTCCGACCCATTTTTACAAGTTCAGATTGTAGTCTATTGAAGTATATGATTAGAAAATTGCCGGAAGGAGGTCGTGCAGTTAAAGGTAGTGACCTGTCATGCAATATTCTTTTATTTACCACCTTCTGGTTCCATCGAGAATCTAAAAGCAGATAAGAACAAAAAACCCTCTCCGATAGATCACGAACTATATTTACAGATGACTTAACTTTGATTATCATCTCGCCATATTTTCCTCTTACAGTTTTCGTAAACGTATCTATTAAATATAAAAATTACTTTTCTTATTTTTGATCCGCATCACGTTCGCCAAGCCATTTTTAATTTTTAAATATTCAGATGTTTACCCACGTCTGTCCTGGGAGAATATATGTGTGTCAAGTAAAACTGCTTTAAATTCCGCGAATCAGAAAATTCTGATATCCGGTTGTAGTTTTTCGTGAATTTGTAATTATTTTTTTAACTTCATTAAATAATTAATTTTCGGTTCGCTTGTGTGACGACATGTGCTCCACCGGTAATGACGATGACCAGTCGACATTAGCGGCAATTAGTTTACAACAGATCATCGCTTTAGTGATAATTAATTTGTTTTTTTTTTCTGGAAAAATTGTCGTTCCCGTACCAATTCGGATTAATGGACTTTACGCGAACGTCCGGGTGATTTATGCTTAATCCAATTGCTGTTAGAGTGAGGAGTCAATAAAGTGGCAGCTATAAATCTCGATAAATCTCTAGCCGTATATGCGCTCTTGTGACATGTCCAGATCGCGAATGTCATCTTAATGCCTCAATCTAAGTTACGTGACTACACAACATAAATTAGTAGCCAAGTAGATATCGCCTACCTGATAGACTAGGGGTCAAGGACAGGAGAAGATTGGCTCTCTAGAGAAAATGGAATGTCCACCAGCTATCCGATTAAAAAATATCTTAAAAAGTAGTATTAAAGTACAAAATACATACCTTTCTAACTTTCCGATTTCCGATGGCAACGATGTTAAGCCATTCCCTACAACGTTCAGTTCTTCCAACTTTATCAATCTCCCTATAGATGTTGGCAGTTGTCCGAGTTTGTTATCGGCTATATTCAGGTAGGCCAAACACTCGAAACGTGAGAAATCGTTGAAACTGCAGCACCTGACATCGTTGGAACACAAATCCAATAAGTTGTGCCTAAGATCTAACGTTGTCAAACGCGGATTGTCGACGTGAAGATTCTCCGGTAGAAATTTCAAACCTTGTCCTGCCAACGTAACTTTAGACTGGTTTTTAGCATTATTGCTAGTATCACTCACTATCTGATCGGATAAAGTCGATTTTTCTACAGCCATAACAACAATAACACGACTGTTAAGTTCTGTCCGGCATTGTTATTCTCCCGGTATTATCCGATGCGACTCCAATGACCGTCTGCTATATTGAATGTAGCGTCCATCTGTCACACTTTGTTGACTCTTTAAATCTAGACTGGAAAGAAAAAAAAAAATAAAGAGTTGGGTAATGAGATGACTCGAACACTACCAAGTCGGCCTACAACTCGAGAACAGCTAACCAAACTGGAACTGGCAATTCGGGGCGTTGTCTTAAGTTCATTGGGCCATTGCGTGATACCCGTGGATCCAGATGACACGATATAAGAGATGCTTGCCTGTCTCAGCATCTTTTGTCACATTCAGATTTTATCCAGTTTCCAATTTTACCTGTCAGATATCTCTATCGACCCGAAACTATTTTTATTTTTTATTTTTTAATCTAATTTAAAAAAAAAAAACAAATTCACACTTGGAGACTTTACGTATTGAAAAATTTTATACTTACGTGTTTCATGATATTCCGTAATGACTGAAAGAGTTCAATGCCCGTCAATCTTGCATTAAAAAAACGAATAAAGTCGATCAAATACAAAAGATGAAACACGACCTCTATTAATGTTAACATAAATTCGACCTATATATTTTTCTCTGAGAGATTTTCTTTATTAAAATAAACAAACAATCGTCGGCTTCTGACCTCTTTCTAAATTTTTACAAAATAGTTTCCCTCACCTTTAATGTATAAAGTGGTACTGTTTCTACTCAAAATTTTTTTTCCCCCTGTTTAATTGCACAGACCTAGTACTTTGAAACGTGACATTTTTTCAAGGAAGTTTGGCACTTTCTTCACTCCATTGTTTGCTAAGTTAGTATTTAATAGACACGTTAAGTCCCGGTTTCTGACGATGTACAATCGCTCCTATTGTTCTTCCACTTCCCTATACAAAATGTAGGGCGGATAAGACGACTTAAATATGCTAATCGCGTACAAATACAAACTAGAATACGTAATTAAAATCATAGTGATTTTATATCTTTCAAAATCCGAAGGAAATCCGTTGAATTCTTTTATTATTGCTTGTTTTTTAATGGCGATTTCTAGACGATAACGTGTTTTTTTTTCTGTTTTGTTTTAGATCTGCTTCTGCAAGCGGATCTAATTATCTGGATGGCCAAATTTCGGTTTCTCTGAGTTTTCCAAAAATTCGATTGAAGTCATAGTTTGTGGTCATTCCGGTTCACGCTTGGTTTATAACGCTGCACACGCAGCACTCCAAAAACTTTTTCTCTTTTATTTCTTTATTGATATCTAACAAAACCTAATACGGAAGTTTTTTAACACTTTCTGATTTTATAAATTATTAAATCAAATCTACCAATGGTACCTTTTACGACCTTGATCTTAAACCTAGCCCTGTTTTATCTTATTTCCATATAAATTACACGATTGATGATGTTTTACGATGCGAGGCATAAAAACTGGTTGTGTAACGATGAAAAAAAAAAGTGAAGTAGGAATTGGTGTTGCATGTTTCCTCTAAGTTAGCAGTTTAGAACGAAGACTATAAAACAAAAATGCCTTTAGAAAGTAAAATCTTATTATCTTAACAATCCTGCGAATATATAAAACGTTTCACGATATTTATTTTTTTGTTATCTCTTGTATTTTGAAGTGTTTGTTTCATCTCGTGTTCTCAGTGTTTAAGCGAAACAGCAGTATTTTAAAATGTTTGAGAACACGAGATGAAACAAACATTTTAAAACACTACTGTTATGCTTAAACACTATTTCATCTCGTGTTCTTAGTGTTTAAACATAACAGTAGTGTTTTAAAATGTTGTCATGTATTGTCATTCTATTGTATAAACTACAAATACTGTGTTTAACAATTTTTTTTTTTTTCAATTATTATCTCTGGTGTTTTTGCTGTATTTGTCTCGTATCTTAAATTGTTTTAATTGTAGTGCTTTCAAGTTTTAACCGTTAACTATTGTTAAATTTTGTATTTAAAGTGATCCCCTACGTGCCTCTTGAGAACTTCTTTTGTTTCCAAACTGAAGTATCTGAACGGCTTTCAGGTTCTTAAGCATCAGACATTTTTTCATGGCATTTTAATTAATTTTCAGCCATTATCCTCTGCAGATCTGTTGTCTGGATAGCAACCGAACACCTGTTCGGTCCAGATGCGTCATCTTACATTACAGGTGATAATCTTCATCCAAAAGAGGAAAAAAAAAATTGAAATAATTAAAATTCGATTAATGATAATGATGGTTATTTATTTATTGTCAAATGTTAGTAGAACAGAAAATATACGTGTTATTATTTTTCAACAGGAAGTTAGTTTTATCTTACGCAATTATATTGATTTTCGTGTTTTTCCGGTTACTCGATTGGAAAAAAACGTATATATATATTTTGGAGATTGCTATTGTGAACAATTTTTTATGTTTTTTTAAACAAAACTTGATAGTTTGGCCTTAGAAATCTTTCTAGCATTGAAAATTGAATTAAACCGAAATCGTGGGAAAATTTTTTGTTTGTTGGTTTTTGTTAAACTAGAATAGCGAAAAATAAAAATGATTTAATAATAATAAAAAAAAAACACTCGAGTGTATTTTTATACACGAAAATCTTATTGTTGGCATTTCTATAAGATTTATGATACAAAATAATCTTAATTCTGCGAATAACTGGAAACATTTAATAAAATAGATTCCAGGAAAGTCAGATAAAAGTTCTTTGTTATGTTAGGAAAAAAAAAAAAAAAAGATTTGTGTAATGAGTAGGCGCTGAGATTATCGCAAACATCTTTCATTTATCCGGTATACAAACTATGTTAACCTTATTACTACAGTATTATAGTTTAAAATATTCAGAAAGCATTAACAATCCAGTGTGTGTCCTATATGCGTTTACTATTTTGGTATTTTGATATCCATACTCTACTTTGAATGTTCTCAAACTCAACTAAACATCGTTAGAACTATTTAAAGATATACTAAAACATGTTTTACCTCTAGGCATACTAAAAGAAATGGTAACAACTTAAAGCAAACTTATTCCTGCATGTAATTTTCCGCGTATTGTCCTTTAAAAGATCGTATATTCTAGTAGAACAACAGAAATTACCCTGTAGAGGCTGATGGACTTGCTAAATTAGCGTGCGCATCGAGAACCCGAAATGCAACTTATACGCGATGTTCTAACGTATTTTGCTACCTGTTACCTATTATTAGATAATAGCGATCACGTGAGGTTACTAAATTCATGTGTAGGACTAATATCAAACAAGTGTCGCCATCTGTCTCCGAATATATTAATTTTTTTTTTTTTTTTTAATCTCAGAAACCATTAATCTTCGTGAAGTCGACATATTCGTCAGATTAACTTCTCTTTACGCGTGTCATAAAAATTAATGACTACAATTCCATTTATTTAGGAAATTTATGGCGTAAGAATAATTGCTGTGAGAAGAATTTCGCTGAAAATTATACTTACAAATGTTTAAAATTAATTAATTTTGTTAAATATTCATAAACTTTGTAATTATTTCGGTGTATGTGAAGTGTAAAATGAATGATACTTGCACATAATAAATTATGATTTTTAAAAAATATTTTTAATATATACAACTCGATAAGAGAAAAAAAATTTTTTACTGATTTTTATAGATGGGTGCTTCCATCTAGTGATGTAATATACAACAATGGTTAGTGTTTAACCACAAAAAAAATTTTAATAAATGGACCAATAAACGAATAAATATTTAAAATTATAGCTACAACCTAAAATGTCGTAAATATGATACGAATGAACGAGTTCGGTCTCAAAATATCCTGTCGGAGGTACAACGACACGTGGCTAAACACATGCTGTAACGTTGTTGTTTAGGGTCGACGCATAACCAATCTGGTGAGGTAATGTTTAATTCGGCACAGTTACTCCAAGAATCGCCATAATAGCAAGCGTTAGCTGGGAGTAAAAAAGAAATAAATAAAATAAAATG
>WUQG02405755.1:0-16887 GCA_011317285.2 Androctonus mauritanicus | reverse complement strand
CGGGTCTTCTTCTGGGATGATTTGATTGGGGGTGCACAATAGACCTGTATTGGTCGCAGTGCTTGGGCTGGATAGGCTTCTCCCTCTCTACTACTACTAATTACTTTAGGGAGCAAAGATGCATTGACCACATGATGTATATAGGTATTCTAATGATGGATCTATATGAGCTGATAGGGCTTGAGCTCAGGCTCTCAACTTTTAGGTGACCTAAAGTATAATGAAACGCATATAATGTTTTAAATTATACTATAAAACACGTTTAACATTATTTACAACAATTTTATTATAAAAAGTTTAAAAAATCAACACGAGTTGAACGACAATTCACTTTTAAATTATAAAATATAATAAAAGTCATTAAAAATTCAACAAATAGCTCTAACCTACTTCTTGAATTTAATTCACTTTTATTATATCAGGTTAATGTATTCAAATCTAATTTAATTATTATTAAACTAAACCTTCTATTTATCCGAGTTTTTGATCATCTGAGATTCCCTCGCTCCATATTATCTCGGATAATCGAGAGTATAGCCAATTATATTCTTTTGAGAGATAACTTTATTTAAAATTTTTAAAAGTCTATAATAATGAAAAATATTTGTATCTCAGTTCCTAGTATTATACCAATATAAAGGCATAGGGTACCATTCTCATAGGAATGAATTTTGTAATATTTTTAAAAGATGCATTGATCACATGATGTCCATTTTTCTTTGGTTTTGGCTCTCACCTGGGTTCTTGTGTCTGCTTTCTTTTCCCCCGGTTGGGGTCCTTGTGTCTTGTTTGTTTTCTGTTTGGGTTTTGATTCTCGCCTGGGGGCTTAAGTCTGCTTTCTTTTCTTTCGGTTATTTCTTCTAAACATCATAATTTCTTTACACGCACCATAAAGTTTATCACACACAGAATAAACATTTTTAATAAATTATAAACCCACTTCTGGGTATAGAAAAACACTTTTATAAACACAACTTTTGGGCTCCTTGGTATTCTCTTGAGAGTGGGAAGGGGTCTACCTATAGCTTTGACTTTTTACAAAAAGAAAAAAAAACTACATGATGTAAGTATTCTAGTGGATCTATGTGAGCTAATAGGGGTTGAACTCAGGTTCTCAACTTTTAGAGAGCCTAAAGTATAATGTAATGTAATTGTTAAAAAAGCGATGGAGTTTAGAAGTGTAAAATAATACCTCAAAGCCTAGGATCACTAGAAAGTTAGATCCGCCTCTGGATGGATGAATGAATTCTATCCATCTATTGATATGAATAAAGGATTGAATCTTGTCTCATTTCATATTTTTCAGATTTAAATATGTCCTCATTCTTTCAATCTACCGACCCCGTCATTGCTCATATTATGTGAGTATTTCATAGCAGTTCAATGGCTTGTTCTTCCTGCTAAATTTCATCAAAATCCAATAATTATTTCAAGATATATTAATAAAACATCTCAATTTGCATATCCGCCATTTTTAATGGGAGAAACTTTCTTGCTTTAAACCGTTCTTTAACTGTAAGTTTGTTCTAAACCCATTACAAGATACTCATATTTCTTCTGAGTTCGCTATAACGTAAAGAAGTGAAAAATGAGTTTCAAATGGCTGGGCCCGGATCCTTTGAAAAAATATGGAATATGAATCTGGAATTGAACTTGGATCTTCCAGACAGCAAGCGAATGCTTTACAAATTGGCCATCCAGCCAATTATGGTTGATGCCAGAAGATTAAATGACAGAATTAAAGTAACTTTTAATGGCAGAACATCACTAACAAAATTTAATGAAAGTATACTAATTAGTTCAAAAGTCATTAGCGGAGAAACATGGAAGCACGATGTTTTCGCAGACTTCATTTTCATTCCAAAAATAAGCTAAAGAGTACGAATAATGCAGTATTATCACAATATTTGTTAGTTTGGATTATACATAACACTTATAAATTTTATACTTGATAATTCCGATAGTCAAAAATATATAATTTGAATCATAATTACTGTATATAGCATATCGTATATACATAATACATATGGTAGTAGCCAAATTATTACAATGCTCTTAATCCTTTATATATTATAAATTATAATAATAAATCAGCATAAAAATCTTAGTATATTAATTTGAAAAATGATTTAAAGTTATAAAATTATATTATTTCCTTTCACTTTATGTCTTAAGTAACTTTTATCGATCTATACTGGTTATATATTTTTCATCCATAAATATTAATTTTAAATTAATTTACATTTTATAATATATTTGTAAATGTATAATCTGATTATTTTATATTTTTATCAGAAAAAAATCGCCCTTTTAAGGATGATAAATTACTATATTTTTATAAGTAAATATCGCTTTCTATTAAAAACAAACAATAGACTGAAAACTACTGTAAGTAGAAAGCTATATATATACACTTCAATGTATCAGCACTCGATTGTTTACATAACAAAGTTAGTGTGTTATATAAATAAACTTTCAAAATGTTTATTTAATTTAGTTAAAACTGTGTGTGTGATAAGAAAAGTGCGCATTCAACACTTCTTCTCATCCACATTTTTTTTCTATGATAGATTTTATAGTTAAAAACAAAACAAAACAAAACAAGGTGATATTTTCTGTTGCCTTGTTTCGTTTGAGTACTTAACATACTTTAAAATTTTATTTATTTTTCTAAATTGAAATTCACGGTTTCTACGCCAATGAAAATATTTAAATCACTGGCATAAAGGCCAATGATTTAAATATTTTCATTGACATAAAAGCTATGGATGCGAAAAAAGCGCTGATTGCACGCATTTTTGAACCTCAGTAAACTTGTTTTTTTTTTTTTTAACTAAATAAAAATTAAAAACTGTAAACAATTCTAACAAATGTCATTGATCAGACTTGTAAGATAAACAACACACATTTATACTGATTACTATATTTAATCTTAAAAGATTCATTTTTGATCGATACATCTGTCGCAACACGTTTGCTTTTTTGTATTGTTAAACCGTCGGAAACACTTTCTACACTGCAACAGATTTACATTTGTTTTTTTCATATTTATTTCCGGATGTCTTTTTAAGAAACAGTAAAACCAATTTTTACCCGCTTCTCTTTTCTGGTGATTGAATTTATTTGGCAGACTGTTAGCTTCCACGTAGGCATATGCAAATTTCTGTATATCGCTTTTACTCAAACCGAAACCTTTCGTTTCTAAATATAAAATTGTTCTAACCAAATTACGTTCGTCCTCCTTAGTTAACAAAGTCTGACGTCCGATCGGTCTAGTATTTCCTTTAACTTTCCTTTGCAGTGTACTTTTTGGAACTTTATATTTGTTCTGTGCTTCTCTTAGAGTTAATTTTCCACTTTTAATGGCTGAAACGGCAGCATCCATATCGGCAGAATTCCATTGGAGTAATTTTCTCTTATTTTCCATTAATTTATGCTAAATAAAAACGAATAAGCATTTTTAAAATTTATTCTCGTTGATAAAATTATATTTCAAATATTTTTATAAAATGCAGTAATAAGGATGTCCACTGGCCTAATTTGTGGAGCCATTCATTATCGTTCGTTGTCCCAAATATATACATTCCTTCAAACTGGGACAAAATATGGAGAGAAAAATATCATAAAATAAGAATTATTCTTTTGAAAAGAAAAATTCATATTTAAGATAAATAATGGCGATTAATATCAATTTTTCTTTCGGTTTAGCGATTGTTTAACAAAACTGAAACTAGTTTAGTTAATGCAACTAAACTAGTTCACTCGTCCAGATAATCATCTTAAAACTTCACTGTCACGTAATTAATTTTTATATTCTTTAACGATTTACTGCAACTTAATTATTATTTTTTTTTGTCACGAAATTTAATTGCAAGTAAATTAATATTAAATAACTTTTCTTTAAAATTATAGTTAACGCTATTAAATTTAGTTTTTACTGGGAAAAAATGACAATAAATTTAATGTACTTACTTTAACTAGAGAAGAAAATATCGATGGTTTTGTAGTAAAATATCCGATTTATTGAGGCTAACTTTTACAGAATCGAACTTTTACAGATTGCAAACTTTGTATTCTGTTACTGCACAGGACTTCGTACGACTAAAATACCCTCTGTTGTTACAAAATGGAAACATGGGAAATTCAACAGGTTTTCGTATTGTTCTATTTTCGGTTGTCCAGTTTTGACCTTCTTTTCAAAATTCCCATTAAAAATATGCTCTTTTTTCAAATATTTATATGGTTATAATTTATGATACGTGTATTTTTTCATTTACAGTTTTCTTACATTAATATTCCACATGATGTTTCATTAAAGCTTTTATCGTGATTTTATTCAATAAAGTTGGGACATTATTGATCCCAAATAGGCCTCATTTGAGGCGGACAAGAATAAAATCTAGGGTCATAATGATTCCAAAATTTGAGGAACATAATAGTTTGTCATAATAGTCATCCCAGTAGGTAAATTATTCAAAATGGGGCCAGATTCCTGGCAGTAGTGACTTGATTCGCTATCCTATTAGAGAAACACAAGATATCTATTCGGGGGATAGCAATCCTAATCAGTATCATATTCAGTTCCCAAGAGATCGAATTCTGTGATCCCAGACAATATCTCAATCGAGACATTTAAGGATTAAGCACTAGAGAGCAGATTGCGAGTGGTATCGATCCCACTTCTCAACAGAAATCGATACAGAGAAATGGCAGATGCAGCTTTCTTCAACTTTGCTTTCTCACTTCTTCTGATTCTTGTAAATTCTTACTATTCTCCTCGTTTGTATCACGTTCTTTTACAGGATGCAGCAGATATATACCCATTCGCATTAAAAACATATTTTTCTAAACTCATTAAACTGAAAACTAATAACAATTTAATTTAAATAACACATATTAACTGTATAAATCATTTATATTGTACGATGGATAAATTTAATGTTATATAGGATTTTCAAAATTTCTATTAACGTCATCTTGCAACAGGATCATGTGATAATCTCAAAATTAACAGTCATATTGATTGGATAAGAAATAATGAAAATCTGAATTACTCGCAATGTTTTACTCTTGAGATATTTTATAAATGAACAGACATATACAGAGTAGACAGGAAAATGATTAACAGTTGTTATGAAATATATTTAATTAAAATTCTTTCAAATGAACACTATATCATTCACATGCGACAAATTAACGTTCATTTTTATGAAGTTGCATGTAAAACTTCAACATAATTAGGAAAAAACAAATGTCCGAACTTTGTTCAAAATTTTACAAGATGCAGCTTCCATTTAAAATTGGATATTATTTTATGAGATATATATATTGAATAAATGTCATCTAAATTCTAATTTTACTGCCTGTAGAATTTTAAACATGAATTTTGGCATTCATGTTACCAGAATCATTTTTAGTACTTAGAATGCCAATAAAAATAGAAACTATACATGAATAAAAGTTATTTTTATTCGATTAAATTCTTAATTATTAATATAATAATTTTTATAAATTATTTATTTGATTTTCATCCTTTGTAATTTTTATATCCAAATATAATCAACCAAATTAATAAATATGCATATTTTCTTACTATATTTTTAGATGAATTAATACGCAACATAACAGTTCGATGGGACGACAGAGATTGGAACTATAGTCAGCTATGTTCAAGTAGCGAAGGAAAATGCCTCGAACAACCTATCATAAAAGATTCTGAACGAGTGCTGAGTAATAAAATTAAACTCAAGTATCCTATGGAATTCAATTATACTAATTATAATACAAAATACACAGCGTTGAATTTCGGTGGAGTAGAATTGAACAATGAAGACGAAATACTGTCTTCCAAAGCGATTAAATTGCTTTATCTTTTAAAAAAATCTGATCCTGCTTACATTTGGCAACATCAGTTCCTTCACGAAATGAAAAATTTGAATTTCGAAGGAATCAGAACAACTCATATTGCAGCCATCAGTATTTCGGAGGAATTAGAGAGAAATGCTAAAACCGTGCAACCGCTTTGCTCCGTTGCTGTCATCTTAATGGTGATATTTGGAATGTTCGTTTGTTTGAATAGAGATTGGGTGAAAGCAAATCCGTGGCTTGGATTAGTTGGTTGCATTTCTGCCGGTCTAGGAGTCTTGTCAGCATTTGGTATTGTGCTTTTCTGTGGTGTTCCTTTCAACGACATTGTATCTTCCGTTCCTTATTTGATGTTAGGTATGTACCGCTTTTTTTTTTTTTTTAATCTATAAATGCACTTCATAACTGATCCTAGAACATAAAACATTATAAAATAAAACTATTCAAAACAAAGTAGGGTGAAGTAACCTAATTTGGTGATAATTTGTGTGCAAAGTATATTTTCTACACGCCAAATTGCATTTAAGAAGCCAAATTGTAAAAGACTGTTCTCCAATATCTTACCTTCATTTTTGAAATTTGATACCTTTATATTGTTAAATAGTTTTGCGTTAAAAAATGTTTTTCCAAACATTTAAGAAGACACCTAATTCGGTGATATAGGTACCTAATTTGCTTATAGGGATACTTATTTTGGTGCTACATAGGATTAAAGCTGCACGTTACATCTACGATCTAATACAAAGATAGATCTTTTCTAATGAAATAATTAAAGCAGTTTACATTAAAAAAATTACTTTTTATTAGCATCTTATTTTAAAAAACATTGTGAATTTGTTATTGTAATATAAATGTTATGCTGCTGTTAAGATTATTCCACATCTGTGATGCTACATACATTAGGCTACACATGTAGACATCTTTGTCCACTGACTCACTTTGGCACAATTCGTGGTAAGGTGTGAGACAGAAAGAGCATTGAACCCATTTTCTGCCATTCTTACTTTTTTTATCTGTAGAAAATAGTTTACCACATAGACTACCCCACATCCAGTTATCATCATTATTTTGTCCTATATTGGATGGCTTTAGACGTTAGCCTTTTGCGGCTATTAAAGAATTTTAAAATATCACCCTTAGGTGTATCACCAAATAGAGTTACTTTACCCTATAATTTGAAAGTACTAAAAATATTTAATACTATATATCCTACTTAATTATTAATATTTACGTGATACTCTCAATAAGTAGGACTAAAACTAGAAAGACAACTAGACTTTGTTCTAAGAGCCATATTTTAAAGGGAGAATAGCGCAAAATGATGATTTAAAAGCTTATATTGCCAAAATAGCTATTTTGCTCTATTAATAATTGAGAAAAATAAAAATTTTAGTGAAATGCTTCAAGTTTGCTCTTCTAAACAGCCATACAGTATTTTATCACCATTTTTTTTTATTTTATATAAATTTTTTATAATAAAACAGATAGTCTAAATTAAGCAATAATGAAGCCTAGGACTATATAAACAGCGTAAATTATGAATATAATTGAAATAAATTTAAATATCCACAATTTAAGTTAAAGAAAAATGGAAAATATTCATGGAGTTTTAATGATTGCAAAACAGTTGTGTTCTATACAACGAATACGAGAAAGATGTTCCAAAAATTAAAAATATATTCTACAAATAGCTTAAAATTTTGATCATTAACATACTCAAAATATTATTTATAACATTAAAATAAATATTGTTGTTTATTCTGATAAAAATATTGAATTTTATAGAAATTTCAATGTTAATTCTAGTCAAACAGTATATAAATTATAGCTTTTAATATATCATTAAAAGCTGAAAACATAAAAAAAAATGTGCATAAAATAGCTTCTAAAATTGCGCTGTTTATTGAAATAATAATAATAATAATAGGGAATCTATTTGCATCATTAAATTCTAAATATGTATAATTTCTAAAAATTTGGTTTAATTAGCAACATACAGAAAATAATTTCGTGTAGAATCTGAAAAACTCTTTCTTTAAAATCGAATGATTTTTGTAAATCTGTGAAGATTAATTCATAAATATTAAATGAAAATTAAGAAAGAGAAGAAAATAGAAAACAGATTAAATTACACGTTATTAAGTAATTGTTTCATTATAATTCATAAGAAGCATGATGATACAAATATTTTTCAATTTAAAAAATTAATAATCGTCTAACTAAAATACGACTATATTTATTATTTATAAACTCTACACAGGAATAGGACTGGATGATACATTTGTACTATTAGCAGCGTGGAAAAGAACTGATCCCAAAGATACTGTGGAAGAACGAATGAGTTCGTCGTATTCTGAAGCAGCAGTTTCCATCACAATCACATCTGTCACCAATTTTGTTTCTTTTCTTGTGGGTGTTACCATGCCTTTTCCCATCATCAGAATTTTTTGCATCTACACAGCAATAGCCGTGTTATTTTCGTATACTTATCAAATTACTTTTTTCGGAGGTTTTATGGCTCTCAATGGCAGAAGAGAAAAACGTAATTTGCATCCGTTCACTTTCAAACCCGTGCTTCCGAAATCGTTAACAGGTAAATATATTTTATTTAACATTCATATTTATGTTTCTAATAAGAAAATTTTAAATTATTTTTTCTTTCTTTTGCGAAAAGTATAAACAGTATTTTTTATTGCCGAATTCTGACATAGTTATAGCTCGTAAAATTATCTTGAAAATCGAATAACAATTCCTTGCTGACCAAGAGATAAACTTCTAGTTCAACTGTTATGAATAAAAATTTGAAGGAAAATTGAAATTTAGAATAATATAGTAAATAAGTAACATAAAAATTATATATTGCGTCCGCCCTAGCATTAACAGGTTCCTGGACAACTGTTATTCGTCAATCTCCTTATTAAAACTTTTTTTAAATATAAAAATCGAATTTATATAGGATACATCATCTATGTATGCCTTCATCCCGAATAAATTTCAACTCAAAACAGTTATAGATTATTTGATATTGAAGACATATTTCGAAAATTATGATACTTTTCGTTTTTTTATTAATCGAATTTGTACCAAATTTCATAATTAGCTAGTTTTAATTAACTTTTATCAATTGATAAATTCAGTATTCAGTAATAATAAATCTTAACGATTTTTTTCCACCTAACTTCCATCTTTTATTTAAAGTTATTAACTATGTGTTGCATTACAAAACTCATTTATGTAAAAAAAAAAATGTAAAAATTATTTAAAAGCATTAAAATTATACAATTTCATGTTAATTATTTGTAAAGTTTGAACCATAAATGGCCAAAGAAAGAGAGAGAGAGAGAGAATAATTAACTCAACCATATATTACTTTTTTTACTCGCCTTTGAAAGATTTTGTATATGGCACTTACAAAATCTTTCAAAGGCGAGAAAAATAAAGTAATACACAACTGAGTAAATGTACTCACCAGTCAGTTGCGTTATATTTTCTCAATTAAATATACAACCGAGTTGAAAAATATTAAAAAATAACAATGAAAATAGTATAATAAAATTAATAATGCAAGGATATGTACGCCGTAAAGCTTCTCAACAAAAGAGGTAATGAGAATTAAGCTATATATGGCGTTATAATGATGATTTATGTGCAGTACAAATGATAAATGTTTAAAATGATGAGTTATTGAGATCAACTTGTAAAAGGAGCAATAGAAAAATCATTCTCGTTATGTTTATTTTCAGATATTGTCAGTATTTTTGTTTTAACTATAATCGTCTAAGAATAGTTGGATAGCGAGTAGTGAGAATGGACCATATCTCAATATACGTCAACGTTTCAATATAAACTGTTTTAATTTAGAATAATATCAAATTATTCAGCAAACAGCTTGATATTATTCGAAATATATTGAGTGAGATAAGTAAAAAACTAATTTATAATGGAATATCGCACTTAACTGCTTCATACAATTAATCTCTAAATATCTTTAAAAAATAATGAAATAAGCAAGAAATATAGATTTTTAGGAATATTTTAGTTATTAAATACAGTAGTATAGTTGTATTTTATAAAATAAATGAAAATTCTATAATTTTTTGCTCGTATTTTATTTATATATTTATTTATTGTTCTTTGCAAAGTGTTTATTATTTGATTCTTCTAAAATATATATATTGGCGGGCGGACCACCTTGACTTATCCTTCAACATAGACGAATGAAAGAGATAGTCGACTGTATTCAGAGGTTTATCTACTAGAAGAACGAAGGATGAAGTGAAAAAAATATTGAACAATTAAAAGAAAAGATTCTACCAAAAGAAAGTGTGGTAAGACACTAGAGCAAAAGAAACAAACTCTTTAGTTTCCTCTGTTCCCATCCGTAGAAGAATATTATACCATCGCATCCCATTTCTAGTTTGGCCAGCCAGTGATCAGTTCCATCGTCTTATATTTTTTTGTGAAATTTTGATAAACATGTTTAATTATCTAATTTAATTTAAAACAAACCCCATCCTAAATAACTTTTCATTTAAATTGTTATATTTTATTAAATTATTAATCAAGATTGCAACTTGTATATATCAGTGATATTTCTAAAAGATCATCTAAAAAATAGAAACTTTTATAATCAAAAATTTATATCAAAGAAATAGAAGATGCATTCTTTATTATGGCCAGAAAGAATCATGTTTTTATCATTTTCTTGGGAAGTAAAAAAAACTTAACATCAAAATATGGAACACAGATTTGCATGATAAAACTTATAATGATGGGAACTGTAGAGAATAGTAACACAGCTTTCGTTCAGTAAAAAATTCTGTTAACAATTAGTCAATTATAATTAATTATATTTAATTTTAATAAAAATCAAATTAGGGTATAATAATTTATTATTATTTATAATTTAATTAGAGAATTTTTTTTTCATTTTTAATAGGAGAAAAAAGTTTCTTATACAGACTTATGTGCACTGGAGGAAGTGAATCTGCATTTTCTGAAAACTTAGAAATTACAGAAGATTTTGAATTGAGGATATTTTTAAGAGATTATTTGGGAAATTTTCTAACTAAACCTTTTGTGAAAGGTTTTATTCTTTTGGCATTTATTGTGTATTTTGCATTAGCTTTAGTAGGTTGTTGGAATATCAAAGATGGATTAGAAGAAAGTCTAGTATTTCCATACGATTCTTACATAATCCCCTTTTTAAAAGAGAGGAATATATATTTTGGTGAATATGGCGATAGATTACAAATAGTTTTTACAGACCCCATGGATTATTCTGATGTCGAAGTTCAAAACAAAATAGATTTACTGTTTCAACGTTTAGAAAACACATCTTACTTTGGAGATTCGTCTCTGACGGAATCTTGGCTAAGGTTAAGTAATTTTTTTGTGTGCGAATAAAAATATCCTTACTGAGTTAAACAAATTTTAAAAAGAAACTTATAAATATTTATTAATATAATTTAATTTTTTCATATATATATTTTTTTATGTGATTCAGATCCTATTTGCATTTTACTCGAAATGCTGCATTCGGTCGTAGTATGATGAGTCATTTCGACTTGGAAAACAAGCAAGAATTTATCGACGGATTGAAAAACGTTTTCTTGAAATTTTTTGCTGCAAAACGTTTCAAAAATGATCTTGTGTTCGATGAAAATGCAACGGAGATCCTCGCTAGTCGCTTTATTTTACAAACAACGAATATTCGTTCCTCGCAATCGGCAAAACAGATGTTGCTTAATTTATATAAAATTGTAGACGACACTCATCTACCTATTGCCATATATGCTCATTCTTTACCTATGATAGAACAACAGGTAAGTTCCTTTTAACTAACGTTTATTTCGATAATATCAATGAAAATGACACGGTTTAAATTTTGTGATAATTATAATTTTGTTTCGATAGATACTGGCGAAAAGTGTGTCCATACAAACTATCTGCATCGCTGCAGCTATAATGATGATTATTTTTTTCATCTTCATCCCAAACTTGATTTGTGCTGCGTGTGTAGCATTTTCGATCGTCTCCATTCAGATAGGAGTACTGGGATACATGTCCTTCTGGTCTGTAAGATTGGATACTATCTCCATGATGAACCTCATAATGTGTGTTGGATTTTCTGTGGACTACTCATCTCATATATCATATGTCTTCCAAGTATCCAAACTGCAAGATGCAAACGAAAAAATCAAATGGTCTCTCTATTCTGTAGGCACGCCGATCATATATGGATGTTTGTCCACCATTCTTGGTGTTTTTATTTTATCATTTACTCCATCGTACATATTCGTAGTCTTTTTCAAAGTTGTGTTTTTAGTAATAATACTTGCTCTTCTTCACGGATTATTTCTTCTTCCCGTACTTCTCAGTATTTTTAACTGTTGTTCTACCAGGAACAGCAAACATAGCGAAAAGCATAGCATCTGCGAAGAAGAAGAGGTGAGGAAGAAACTCGATGATCATCAGAAAGAAACTAATAAAGAAAGTGATGATGAATCTTGTGAAAGTGGACAATGCTCTCAAGCATCCGAAAACGAATCTTCAAAATAATTCATGCCATCCTTATAAATTATATTGTATGATTGTTTTAGTTCAAAAAAATAATCGTAAATTTTACTTAAAATACCTTATGTAAATAACTTTTATCACTTAGATCGTAATGGCGATTATATAAATGCATATTTGTTTTCACCAAGAATATTTATTATAATGAAATATTTTATAAAAAAAAAGAAATAAAAATTTCATTATGTTTTCGTTATATGTTATTCAAAATTTCATTCATTATATCTTTTAAAATATCAGATTATCTCAAAAGGAATGTCATTTTTAACATTAATTTTCGAAAGGATATAAAAAATAAATCACCTGCTAATTTAATCAAGTATATATTCCACAGAATAAGGACATCTCAGCTTAGTAATATTTATAAAGCTTTAAAAATTCATGTTTAGACAAGCTGAGACACGTTTGAACAAGAACAGTATAAAAATGACTTTATGTTTGAGATGAACTAATATTAATTTTTTTTTTTTTTTTATAAATCAATTGTTTCATTCGCTTTGTAAAAATGAATAAGACTTTTTGGGAAAATTAAAAATATGGAATAAATAATTATGGGATTAAAAATAAATACAGTATTAAAATTATAACTCGGGCTGTGTTACTTTCCATAAGCATCTATGATACTTCCTATAGATCTATCGCATTTTTTTCTCCTATTTATAAACAGATTTTTTTTATAAGTAATTAGCATTTCAAAATAAAAAAAAGTTAATTTTTAATAATAATAATAATAATAATTACTAATTAATTTAATACTTTTATTTAATTAAAGACTAAAATATTCCAATCTAACGAATTTTAATTTATTAATATCTTCTATCGAACAAAATTATTATAAAATTTATTTTATATTATATCAAAATTTCAGTTTTATTTAAAATTTTATCGCTGAATTTGCAATAAAACTTTTTCAAAATTATTTATATAGAGAATATAAAACTCTTTCGATGATATTAATCAATATTTCATCTGTATAATATTAATAGTGAAAAATTGATGTAAAAATTCCTAATATTAAAAAAATCGTAAAAAATAAACTTCCATAAATACATTAAAACTTTTTTTTTATAACGAACACCTGTATAACGAAATGTTCTCGATTCAATCTGTCAGTCCTCTGAAGCCCCACTATTTTTCTCATAGTGACATCACTAATACTTCTACACTATGAAAAATTCTCTTATTACGTAAAATTCCTATCAACGAGCTAGATCTTGATACCCTCCGGCGAAAATATTTCCCATATAACAAATATTTTAAAAAGTAAATAAAATAATATTCAATAATTCAATACTTTAATTTTTTCTGGTGATTTCTGACTGAGTTTGACGTTCATCGTGACATTTTAAGATGACTAATGTATTAATATCAAGAATATTCATTTTTTTTTTTTATTTAAAAGTAAGAATAATCTATAGTATTTAGAATTATTATAAAATTAAAACATGTTTTTATCTACCTATGCGGCTATTTCATTGAGTTTTAATTATTTTACTTGATTTTTCTTCTTAGAGAATCATCCAGCATCAAATTATTTTATTGGTTTTCTTTATCCTTCCAGTAGTTAAAAATTTAACGAACGGGAATTAAATAAAATCATAATTTATTAAATGTCGTATGAATTCATAAATTTACTAAAAATTCGTCAGCTAAAACTAGATTATTATTATTATTATTATATATATATTTTTAATTCTTGTGCAGTCTATACGGTTTTGAAACGGCTGAAAGAAGGAAATGTCAACAGTTGCCAGTAAAAATCAAATTAGAAATTTTATAGACTATGCAAAGATGGTGTTTGTCATGGAATAATTTAAAGCTTGATACAATTAGATATTGTTAGAAAAACAGATTTTTCCCTAAAAAATATATATATATGCATATATTTATAGAAAAGAAATAGAAGGCATTAGTAAAATATGGGTTGAGGTAAAAATTAATTTGAATAAACTGGCATTTGAAACATATACAGAGATAAATTCTGACTTGAGTACTTGGGCTATTGATGCAGATAAAGAAGAGAAACAATATGATAATCGTTAGAACGAGGAAAATCAATTACATTTTGATGATAGAGAAATGAATAGACCAAAGAATACTGAAGTTAGTCTCTACTAGAAGTGCTAGAATGATTTTTATAAGTTTAGAAGAAAGAGATGAACGTTTAAAAATTTTATATAGCCCGGAAAGATAGTGGTGAAGTAAATAAAAATATATATACGAAACAATTAAAAATAGAATTTAAAAAAAATATTGTAAAATATCACTAAAAAATTTCTTTATGTGTGTATACTGCTTTTAAATTGATATTCATTTCTTGCATTTAGTTTAATATATTCAGATATCATAATCTTTTTAGTTGTATTGTATCATAAATACCATATAAGAAAAAATGGGCATTTTATTTTGAAATACTGTATTATTTCTTGAATAAATCACAAAATTTAATATTGTATTAATAATTACTATGTTATATTTTTATTGTTTTATTTTATAGAACTTATGCACTGTATACTGTAATAATCTACTACTCTTTAAAATCAATTAACAAATCAGAAGCAAACTCTATAAAAGGAACTTCTTTATAACAAATTAGGATAATTTATCCTATTTTTTACTATAAGTAGGGCCTAAATCCTTAGGATAAATAGCATAAATAATTCTTTGTTATAAAGGATAATTTATAACAAAGGATTACAATAAAAAATAGGATAAATTATCCTTTTTTATATTTTATTTACAGTAAAAAATAGGATAATTTATCCTATTTTTTACTATAAATAAATTATGTTTTCTTTGTTTATTTTGCCTCGCTGATCTTTAAAATCCAACCAAAATTCAATAATGTATCTTTAATTTTTTTAAAATTACGTGATATTGTATTAATAAACATAGCTTCTGCTTCGATTCATGTTCGAGTTTGAAAATAATTCTGATATATAGTATATAGTGACTTGCATAATTGTATAGCATACTAAATTTGGTAAAAATTGACTATTTGTTCTCGAATTATGAAGAGATACGGACACGCATATTCGTGCCTATTGATATTTATGAAAGTGTTTCAATAGATATCGAACCATTTCCGTCAAATTATTGCATTAATATATACATATACACGAGATTTACTCAATAAAATTCTTCCATTTTATTCAGGAATCATAAAAATAATTACCAAATTTGACTCACAATTTTTCACTATTATCATACTTTCCTATAGGCATCTCCTATAAGTAACTATAAGTAATATTAAGATTTTATGTTAACCAATTATTATTATTGTCTAGTTTTAAATATATCGTAAATTTAATCTTCTCTCGGAATTTTTTCTTTATATTCTTGATTCGATTTTCCACTCCAATTCTACGATATATAAAACACGCGTTTAATAAGAAAATCCTTCCTCTGTTATACACTACACATACCGACTTACACGATGTACTAACATTGGAAAAAAAATTTTCTTTTTTCTCCCTCAAGAGAGATAAACTACCTACACGTATCGCGGAGCGAGTCGTTGCTCTCTTTGACTGATGAGAAACATCTGCAACATATCTCGCAGAAGAAGAACACATGAAAAACCACGTCAACATTTTTTTGCCCGCTTTTTTTCAATTGGAATCTCATTTGCAAAACCGGCAACTTTTTTCAAAAAAAAAACAACAAAACACACGTCGACAAACTAGGCATGATAACTAGACCCATCCGTCAATCTTGCATTTCGTTTTCTTCTTCCTCTTCTTCCTCAACAACAATTGGCAATTATTGGGGAAATAAAAATTTTCTAATTTTCGCGTGGGTGCTGGGAAATGTTTATTATGCCACTTCTTCGAAATCGATCTGAATCGTTTGGCCAGCAGCAGCTCATCATCTGCAGCAAACGTGTTTGAAGAGTCGAAATAAGTATTCAAGCTCTCTTTCTCACGCACCTTCCATGAGAGGGTGTTTTTTTCTGCTGATTTCCAGATGATAACGAATGTTTTTTTTTATTCCTCCGCAGATTACTTTTTTTTTAGTACAAGGTGCAAAATCCCAAGTTTGTGTGTGTGTTTGTGTGAGTGTGAGCACTGAGATATTTTGTGTATTAAAAAAAGACGAAATTGAGCAGCTGGGTTAATTGCAACAGTTACTTTACGGTGAATTTGGCTTAAAGTTTTTTGTATGTGTGTTTCTCGCCAAAGAAACATATCGTATATGGACGTGCTGAGTGCGTGTTTTGCTCGGAGGGTAATTTTTTCTTCCGCGAGAATTTCGGCGAGCAGGTGTGAGCGATTCTTACTTTTTTGCCCGCACAATGAAGAAGAAATAAAAAAAAAATTGCACGTTGCGTATATAATAAATTTAATTTGCTCGTCGGATAATTTTTATTTAATGCGAGAACTAATGCAACTTCGTCCGACATAAAATTAAGGATCTTTTTTTCTTTTTTTTTTCTGTCGAACATGC
>WUQG02405744.1:0-16890 GCA_011317285.2 Androctonus mauritanicus | reverse complement strand
ATTTCTCTTCTCAGATTTATACTATAAACCATATAAGATATCATTTTATAACATATTTATACCGTCATTAAGTGTGCAATAGCCCACTTAATGAATGATCGTAAAAATTGTTTTTAAGTTTTTATATGTGCTAGCAAGTGAAAAAAGACTGTTGTTCACTTTACATTGTTGATCTGGAATGTAATTTCCATAATTACAAAGTGTGACTGTATACAAATATCAATCTAATGTAAATTTGGAAGAATCCTCTCTAGTAATTGAAGCTGAAGATATACTTATTTTTTATTTATATATAAAATGAATTGCTAGGATTTTCATCATATATAACTGTTATTGCTTTTAAATATTTGAATATATTTTTTTCTAAAATATGATATATTTTAAAACTTTTTCAATATTTCTGTTTTCTATGTAGAACTGAGAATATGCCATTAGAATTAAAATAAATTTCGTTATTTATTTTATTAAAAAATTTGAAGTGATCAGTAGCTTCTTTAGAGAAGGAAATTTCAACTTGATTCACAAAGTAATTAGATCAGTACAAGTTTGGAACTGCATCATCCTCAAAATTCCAAGATAAACATTGACATTGAATCCTTTCTTGAGGAAATGCTTATTATTAACCATGGCCAGATTTGTGTGTATTGTGGTCCCTAAGCTATAACCTTTTAAGAGGTCCCTCAAATATATTAAAAATATTTTTTTAGTGAAACATGAGGCCTCCTTGTAATATGAGGTCACAAACTGTAACTAATCTAGCTTATAAATCTGGTTTATCCTTCTTAACTTAGTAAAAATGTCCTTAATTTACTAAAAATGGAAAATAAATAATATTCATGATAATATAAATATCCAAATACAGTAGATTGAAGAAGTACTAAAAAAATACTTCAGTCTGTTGTATTTGGATATTTACATTATCATGAGTATTGTTTATTTTCTATTTTTAGTAAATTCATTCCTCTTTTTATAAATTCAGTCTGTAAACTGTTTTACAAAATTATTTTTAATGTTACATATTTATAATATATATAAACTTTGTCACCTTTGTTAACACAGATACAAAATACAACTTAAAGTGACCAATAAAATGATATTGAATCCAATATATTTTTATTGACTACTAAAAGTTGTATTTGTATTGGTTACATATTTATTTATTTTTTTTTCATAAGATTTTTAAAAGTTTTTTTAATATTAAAGAGAAATATAAATAATAAACTATATATGATTATAAATTCAATGTAAGCATTATGATCATGTTAGTATTAGAAAACTGTTGGTAGTTTTTATTTCATAATAAATATATTCAAACTTAAGTAAATCAATAAATTAAAATAATTTATTATAAATAATAATTATTAATTTTCTGACTTTTTAATGAGTAAATAATAATAAATTTAAGAATATCTAATTTATTTTAAACTCAGCTACTATCTATAGGTTTTATTTTATGAGCAATTTCAAGATCAATATTAACTCAAAGTAAGAATCCAGAAACCAAGAATCAATTTCTCATAAACATAATGTTAAAATCAGGTTTTGATCAGAATCCCTGATTTTAACATTGTTTGAGAAAATTAAATAAAGGTTAACAAATTAAGAGTTTATGATTAAGTAATGATTTATTTATCTAAAGAAATTTAAATATAGCCTTTAAAATCAAGCAAATTATAATAATAAAGTAATTATAATATAAAGGTCAAAGAATTTTTATTCTTCATAATTATTGACAAATGAGTAGATGAGCTATTAATATAGATGACCTATTGCCTTAGGTAGAAAATGGGAATGAAAGTTATTTACGTAATATGCCAGTAAAATTAGAAGGCATGCTCTGTCCATTTTTCAGCCTCCATTTTAATTCTAATGAGAGTTTTAACTATAAATCCAGTCATACTGTATTGTGTAGTTATATACAGGGTGTCTCAAAAGGTCATTGCCAAACATAACATGCTGCTCTGTTATACCATGACAAATAAGATTTGCATAGGAACTTGTGTCCAAAAATGTAAATGGCAACCACTAAAGGGTGATGTTCTCAGGCATAGAGGGGCAGAAAGAATGTCAAAAGAGGTGTTAATATGACTTTTATTAAAAGAACATGGTTAAATCACAGATGTTCAAAATTCCTTCCATTCACCTCAATGCATGCTTCACAACATTGATGTATGGATTCACGGACTCCTTCAAAATGGGCAAGCTTGTCCATTTCCATCTGCAGCACCATAAACATAATGCATATCGGTCAATTCTGAGTTAGTAAACTGATTCATCCTTCTCCTGCAACGTCCTTGCCTGAAATGATAATGTTTCCCACTCTCCCATAGGCCTGCGAACATTGCCCTCTAGCGGTCACCATTCACATTTTTGGACATAAGTTCCTATGTAAATCTTGTTTATCATGGTATGACAGACCAGCATGTTAAGTTTGGCAATGACCTTTTGAGACATCCTGTATAATTATATTTTATATTAATTCTTTTGGAATGCTTTAACATCAATAAATAAAATGGGAATGAGTGTACTTTATATATCCTTCTTTATATACTTTTTGCTTCTTATCAGAATAATTAAATAATTAGATAACAGCATATGTTTAAACAAAAGAATGATATTTAATACTTGCTAAAGATCTTTTGGCTTAAAAAAGCCATCTTCACTAACTTTTTAGCTTGTAATTTTTGTTATCCAATTGTAAGCTAAAAGTTAGTGAAGATGGCTTTTTTAAGCCAAAAGATCTTTAGCAAGTAGTAAATATTGTTCTTTCACTTAAACGTGCACTGTTGTCTAATTATTTAATGAGTTTCTGATTTATGATTTTTCACATAATGAACAGATTTTTAAGCTTCCAATAATCTTTATAAACAAAGGGATATCTAGACTATGTTAAAAATTCATCCTTTTTATTCTTTGTGTTGATTGTTTTAAATCGCCAAAACATTTAATTGCCTCTACTTTTATTAATTTTTTATCAGAAACAAATTTCTTTGGTTTTTCAGATCTGCCTGAATATTCAACCAGATTAAGAATTATAATATTATTGCTTGAAAAGTATGCAGTATAAGATATAAATGATTATTTTTACTATAATTAAGGTTATGAATTAATAATTTCTGTTACATAGGTTTATCATGAAAAATTCAATTTTAAAAATACAGGTAATCCTCAGCTTACAATCACTTGTACTTATGATGGCCAATGTCACTGATAAATTCTGATTGCTCAATGCAATTGACAAAGGATTTGAGTTCTGAATGATCTGATATACCAAAAAGCATCCTTTTTTGTTTGCCTCTTGTATTTTTGTGTTTAAATTTATTATGACAAAGTGTAAAACACTATTGGTAGTGAGCAATGCATAAATTTTGAATATTTCCAACTTACAATAGCAAGAACTGAATCCCATCGTAAATCAAGAACTATCTGTAACTCTATGTTTATTTATAATAAAATTAAAAAATTTAACAACTGTGGTCTCCAGTAAGTTGCAGCATCACATCTGAGGCAACACAAAAATATTTCTCATCAGGATCACTAGTCTAAATTGATTTAAAATTTGTAGTAACTTTTATTTCTATAATTGTTTTAATACTGCCTTCTGCTTACTGTTAAAAATCTAGCAAATGATTTGAATTTTCTCTAACAATAAAATCTTGATTAAAATTACTAATTTATAAATTTTACAAATCTTGCAATATTTTATAACTGCTCTAAAAACATTTATAATTATTATAAGACAATATTTTTGCATTTTTTTTTCATATTTTACTATTATTGTTAGCATATTTAATTTTTTAGTAAAATTATTTTAAGATGTTTATTTCATTATAATTTAAAACTTCAAACAAGTTTTAGTTGTCATTATAATTTTTATACCCATATTTTTATCTTAAATTTTATATCCAATATAAATTTTATTTCACATTGAATCATGAAGTAAATTTTTTAGCTATGTCATTATACTTGAATATTTGAATCTATGCATCTTTTTACACATTTGAACAAAAAAGGCATGTAAATGAGCATAGCACTAAATTAAGTTCCTAAATTCATTTTGGTAGAGTTGAAGATAATTTTTATTACACATTTTAAGTATGAAATCTGACAAATTATTTAGTAAAATGATATTAAAATATTTGTATTGGCTTTCTCACTTTAACAGTAAGCATTAATATCTTTGAGTTATTATTCAAAAAATATATTCAAATGTTTTTGTTGCTTAAGATTAAATAATATTTTTTAAAATTGAAAATAAAAAATTGCATTAAAATCTTAGTGATTAAATATTTCAAACTTACAGAACCCAATTTTATATTATTGAATTTAAAACTTTCCTATATTAAATAAATTTAATATAGGAAAGTTTTGGTTCAACTTTTTATAAAATCAATTAATTTCATAAACATAATTGTAATAACATTATGATTTAATTTATTTCAAGTTGAAATAAATTAAATCATAAAACTTACTAACATATTCATTATTCAATGACTTCATAATATGAAATAAAGTAAAATAAGTGTTTCTGATAATTTCTTTGCTCCTATTCACTATTAACTTGTCTGATTTAGTAATGTGTCAACTACATTACTAAAATACCATAGGTACACTGATTTACGTGCAGTTTAAAGTTCAAAGAGTTATCGTAACTATAATATACAATACGATATATACAAGTTTGTTTAAATGCATATGTTAACTTAATCTGATGTGTGAGCTAAAAGATTAAAATAATAACTATTTATATATTCATTGAATAGAAAGACATGTTACTGGAAACAAACAAAATTCATTAAAAGCTTTTCAACATAATATACCATTTAATCTTAGAAATATCTAAAAAAATTGGCTTTAACAATATCATAACTATTAAAAATAGCAGGAACTTTCTGTAAAATATTTGGAAAATTTTATATTATTTAATGATCTCCAACATCAAGTAAAAATATAGTTGCTCTGTTTTTGCATAATATAGGATTTCTAATGTATAATGCTTTTTATACATTATTCTATCTGAATTGCTGATATTTTATGGTATTTTTTCTAGATGATTTTCAAGTATGTAATTATTTAAATTTTTTGTTCTTTATTTTAGTATATTTTCATTTCTATTTTATTTCAAATTGGTTTTTATATATTCATTACTTTTTTATTGTATTAGCATGTTTGCAAAATTTTGTTCTACACTGTTATATTGTAATTGCATAATTACAATATTCTTTGCAATTTTAAGGAAATTAAATTGCTGATATAGATGATATACATATATATAAATAATACCCATACAAAATTTTTAAGAATAGGTAGGTCTTACTCCTGGGTTTACAAGTTTTTTTCAGGTATGAAGTATAGGTAGTTCCTGTTTTTATGAACTAACTTGTTCTTGGAGTGGACTTGTTAAATAAGAACTTGTTAGCAAGAATCAATTTCCTGTATATATAATGTTATAACCAGGAGTTCCATTCTTAACAATACAACTGATCACAGTAAAATTAAGTAAAAGTTAACAAAATCAATAGTATATAATTAAGCAATGATTTTGTCTAAATAAGTGAAAATATCCTTTAAAATCAAATAAGTTATTATAATAAAGAAATTATTTGTCATTTTAATGTTAAAGAATATTTATTCTTCATTATTATTGACAGTTGAATTGATGAGATCTATTGCAAATGAAGTATAATTTTAGACACAATCCAGAAATAGAAGTTATTTACATAATATTCCAATAAAAAAGAATATATTACTACTGCTTCTCAACTACCAATTTGAATTTTTCAGTTTCAAATCAAGGGATGGAGTTTATGCTATAAACCCAGTTTTACTATATTGTTTAGCTATCTACATGAGTTTAAATGCCTTGTTATGAATGTTTAAAATTTATTTATTGAAATTAATGTTCATATTTTTGATTTTAATACTTCATATTTGAAAAACCTCATAAATCAGGAACTGATAAATCAAAAACACCTATATCAACAAAATTGAAAATATAAATATTAATTAAAATAAATAAATGCTTAAATATTCATAAATATAACATTTCAAACCATGTATATAGCTATATAATACATTACTACTGGGTTCATAGTATACACACTGTCATTTTCTATGTCCCCAGTAGTATTGTATTGAAATGGGAAAAATCAAAATTAGCAGACAGAATCTGGAGTACCTGTTCTCTGGTTCCAATGGTTTTATGTATTATGTAAATAATTCTCATTCCTTGATTGTGCCTAGAAGAGTAGTTTATCTGTGTAAAAGCTAATCTACTCATCTTTGATGATGAATAAAAAAATTTTTTTAGCATTTGTATCACACACACAATTTCTTTATTATAATAATTTGATTTTAAAGGCTGTGTTTTTATTTATTTAAATAAATCATTGTTAATCATAAATTATTGTTTTATTGATCTTTACTTAATATTATGTCAGATTTTGTTGAAATGGAAATCATTTTTAACAATACATATATGAGAAATAAACTTCCTATTTAATAAGCACATTCCAGTAGTAATTCATAAAATTGGGAACATACTGTGTATTATATTGATCAGTAAATATAATTAATTAATTTTTTAATTTTTAGTTGGGGCCTTAGGCATGACATTGCCCATGAATTTTTGTAATATATATCGGTAAGTTTTCAAATACCAGAATTGTTTCAGATATAATAAAGATAATTATTTAAAATATTAATTAATTTTCTCAAATTCAAAATTAATTTTTGCAAATTTAATATTTTATGAATTTAATTTCTTCCAGATGAATGAGGAATAATTTGAATTTAAAAAAACATTTAAGTTATTGTTAGAAAAAGGGAAAAAATTTTTTTAAAATCAAATTTGATCCTTACATGAATTATCAGTAGGAAGAAAACTGATTATGATTCAGATGAGAATCAAAAATTTTTGAATAAAAGTTTTTTCCTTTTTTTTTATTTTATCATGCTTATTTTTCTTTAATTCATTAATTATATAATAGAATGAATTGCTTTAAAAAATAATATAAATAAATAAATCATTTAAATAGTCACTATTTATGAATTTTAAAAATATAATAATATAAAATTTTATGTAAATATATGTTTACATACAATAATATATATTTTCATTAAATTTTTTATAGTGCATATAAAACACAAACATTGAAGCAAAAATCTATTAGTGAAAGTCTACGTCCTTTACTACCTGTAACATTTCTTTTTATTCTAACCACTATTTGGGCTTTATTTTCTCCCAATGATATAATAAATAAGGAACCAAGGATGTTCTATTGGATGACAGGAACAGTTTTTTCTAATATTGCAGTAAGTATTAACTTAAATACATCAAGTTTTTCAACCTTGATGTATTTAAGCAATAGCATTAAATTTTATTCATGTATAATAAATATTATTAAAATACATATAATTTTATATAACTTTTTATTTTTAAAACAAATGAAAATTTTTATTCTTATATTAATCTGAAAGATTTTATTATAAAAATCTTTATAAGATTTATCTGCCTCCTTTATTAATGTTTTGCATGTAAGATTGAAATTTATTTTAATATAATAGGTTTGAAAATGAAATAACAAATGGATTATTATTTTTGTTTTTCATAAATTTTCCTGGTGTTATTTATTTTGAAAAGAAAGCACTCATTTATTTATTCCTACATTAGAATAAAATTATTTTTTTTACATTATAAAAACAGACATAAGAGTTTATGTATCAACAAATTTTTAGTTTATTGATATATAAACTCTCTTATGTATAAATTCAATTTTATGTAAAAAATTTTGACACAGTATTAATATGTTATCTTTATAATTTGGTATAATTTGTATTACTGTAATTGTATAGAGTGAAGAAAAGCTTTGTCCCAAATTTTCTTTACTGATAGAGGGCATTGAAACAAGTTGAAAATATCAATGATTCTATGGTCTAAATGGCACTGTTTTCAAGTTAGGACCCTTTAAAAGTATCCAATCACAATTGAAAATGATGCAATCATGACAACAGTGGTGTGCTTAATTTTGATTGGCTAGCTTTAAAAGATCTAACTCAAAAAATATGCCATTTAGATCATATGTTCATTGACATTTTCAACTTATTTTGATGCTCTACTAGTATGCAAAACTTTGTGACTAAGTTTTTCTTCACTCTGTATATGATGGTATTACAATGATGATTATTACATTGTTGTAATGAAAGCTAATGAGGATATTGATACTGCTACTCTCAAAATTTAACTCTAAATGATAGTTTTAAAATGATATAAATAGTATATATCTTCTGTATTATGATATTTATATCTTCTACTTTATAAATAAGTTTTTGCATATAATTTATAATGTTCTATATTTTATCACAATTTCAAATTTTCAATATTCACAAAAGTCTACTTAGCAGATGATTATGCAGATTCTAGAGAGTGACTTGGGCAAATCTTTTGCTACTCAGAAATGATTTGAAACTTGAATCTAATATTGCAATAAAAAAAACACACAAATTTCATGATTGTTAGTGAAATAAAAAAAATGTTAGAACTAAATTGTTGAAGCTAAGTTATTGTATTTATAATTAACAATTGAATAATCATAAAAACCCAGTAACGGAATAAATTTATTCAAGTACTTATAATAAGTTTTTAATTATTAAGAATATACCCTGCTATAATATAATAACCAGGATCAGAAAATCCATGTTAATTGGAAATATATTGAGTGAGTATAGGAAATTAAATTATAAAATATCTAGACATTTCCAGACAAAAAATTGATGATTTGAAAGTTTTGTATTTTTATTCCCAATTTATGAATAATAGATATTTCCCAACTGTTTCACAAAGCAGTACATCATTTTATTTCTGTTTTATTTTCATTTTAATTATTATTTAAATTTAACATTAATAATTCATGTCTATTTGGCTTCAATTGTAAAAATACATTAATAGTAGTAGCATCTTAATGACATAATACTAATTCATCCAAAAACAATTTTATCAGATTGATGCCCAAATAAGTTTAAATACGTCACTTTTTAAATTATTTGTCACAATTAAACTTTATTGGGTATTTTTTTTTTTTTACTATTAACAATATTCTATTGTGTACGAAAGGCTAGAAGTTAGTCCAAGATGTTTCTTATTTTTTATGTTATTAATATTTTAAGTAAACTTCACACTATAATTTGGCTTTTGCAATATTTTATTCTATATTTACAATAAAATTGGGATAATTTTCCATATCCTCAGTTCCATCAATCAAAAATGGGGAAAAGAAAAATTGCATAACTGAATCAATAAATCAATGGCAAGTTAAAATCAAATATAGTACACACTATTTTTGTTAATTACTGTATAATCAAAATAGAATATGAAATAATATCATGTTATAAAATTTTGATAAAGAATAATTATTTTATATTAATTTAGAATTTAATATTAATAATTAAATTGATATTAATTTAATTTATTCACTTAGAAATTTTACAGAATTTCTAAGCAAATAACTGCATCATTTATTTAAAGATATTTTAATGATACAATTATTTATAGAGAAGTTTAAATTAATATAAAACAACTATTGTTCATCAAAATTTTATGCTATGATAATTATTATTAATTATTTTATTTTATTAAAATTAACAAATATCCGAGGATAATCCCAAAAATAAGGTCATCTACTTTTTAAAAATAGAAAAAAAGATTATTTTCTATAATTGATACATTATTTTAAAGCTTGAATATTCCAATATTTTTCTACATAATCACCATTTCGATTGATGTATTTTTGTAGGTGCTGTGGCAGTTTTTGTATGTCCATGTCATACCAGTTCGCTGCCATGGCATCGACGAAGCGTCGGATCATTTCTTTCACCTCGTCATCGTCGCTGAAGTGCACTCCGGCCAAATGTTCATTCAACTTTGGAAACAAATGGTGGTCGCTGGGGGCCAAGTCCGGACTATAGGGTGGGTAAGTGATGTCCCATCCAAACTCTTGCAGTAGAGTGATGGTAGTATGGACGACATGGGGGCAAGCGTTGTCATAGAGAAGGCATATACCCTTGCTTAACATTCCTCTTCTCCAATTCTGAATTGCCCATCTGAGTATTTTGAGGGTCTCACAATACCTGTCATGTTTATTGTGGTCCCATGAGCCATGAAGTTGACCAACCCCTATCCCAAAACCCCCTTTTGATATCCCCTTTTGATCCCAAAACACAGTTGCCATGACTTTGCCAGCAGACTGTGTCTGTTTGATTTTCGTGGCTTGGGTGAAGAGAAATGATGCCACTCATGTGATTGTTGTTTGGTTTCAGGCGTGAAGTGGAATGCCCATGTTTCATCACCCATGATAATCGAATCCAAAAAGTTGTCCTTTTCATCCGCATAGTGCTGAAGAAATTCTTGGGAAGAGACAACACATTGCCGTTTGTGGTCTTCTATAAGCATTCATGGGATCCATCTTGTGCATACATTCTGATATTTCAACTTTCCAATCAGTCCTATGAATGGTACTTCGAGAAACCTCAGGAATCAAAATGTAGAGCTTATCGAGATTGATCCTCCACTTTGTAAGCATTATTTGCTCAACCTTTGCGACTGTCTCATCACGAATTGACAGTCTCCCACTTTGTTCTTCATCATGAATTTCCATGTGGCCAGTTGTAAACTCTCTACCCCACTTGTGGACATTTTTGACATCCTTGCACAACTCTCCATACACTTCAGTCAATTGGCGATGAATTTTGATTGATTTAACGCCTTTTGCATTCAAAAACTGAATAACCACATTAAACTTCGCACCTGGCAGTAGTGGCAATTGGGAGCTCCATTACAAATGACTGCTGAGTTAAAATTGAAGAAAATGGCAGGCTAAACAATGGCTAGCTTACAATTGGGGGAGCAACAAACATATTAGTGTTGCCAACAGCCGAGAAAAAGTTTCCCTGCAACTGCAGTGCTTTGGAGACCTTACTTTTGGGATTACCCTCTTAATACTACTACTATGATTCTAATATGTTATTGATTTACTCAATTAATTCTTTTTCCCCTAGTTTTTATTGAAACTATGGACATAGAAAATTATTCAAATAATTTTGTATAGCTAGAATAAAAATACTGTAAAAGCCCAATTATAAGACAAAGTTTATTTAAATTATTAACAGCACAAAAAATAAAAAGTACTTCAACTTCTAAAATAAAAGTTGATGTTCATTATCTGAAGTCTGTCACCATTTTGATTATGATTTTAATATGCTAAGGGTCTAGATTTGCAACAAAAATTTTTTACAATATTATTTGAATTTCTATATACTTATAAAATGTTATTTTAAATTGTGATTGACATTTATTAAAAACAGTTTTATTTGTTTAAAGAAGTTAATGCGATCAAATTTCTCCCATGATAAATATGCATTTCTTAAATTATATGTAGTATAGAATTTCCATTGTTTATTAAATGTTAATATAATATATAGATAATATATTATTTCCTATTTTAGGTTTATATAACTCAAAAATATTTTTAATGGATTTTGTACAGATTTATGCTGTTATCCCTGTCAAATTATGTTGACAGACTGTTGTGTTGGGGATTGCAGTATAATGTAGTCACAGCAATTTCTGATGTTTTCAATAAAGTTATATAGAAATCATTAATATATTCTAATAAATTAGCAAATAACAATGATTATTATGCATTTATCTGGTTCACAAATTTTGCATTTCTGATGATAGTTGGATGATGGATTCGTTTCCTATTTCATTAATTGTGGCAAAAATTCTATTGTACATTTTGTTTTATCTTGTCTTATTATTTGAATATCTTGTGTGATTTGAATAATTATTGCTAATTGTAAAAATTCCAACTATTATCATCATCTCCATCTGATATAGCAATGCTTTGTTTGTTCAGATTAGACAATGAAAAGTTTATTTTAACATTAATTATAAACATTCAGGTTTAAAAGTAGTTATAAAAAGTGAAAAAATCATTAAATATAGTAACTTGTAATTTTTACATGTTAAAGAATAAATATTTTTTATTATGATAAAATATAAAAATAAAATTCCAGCATATACAGTACTGCATGGCATCCACCATTTTAGATTGTATGACATTATCAGTTTTAGAATGTGGAAATTTTAGATGTCACATCAATACATTAGGCAGGGCAACTGTGCATTATAGTGGGATTGAGTAATAAACTTGATTGTATGTTATAACAAAAATATGTTAAACAGGGTATACCTGTACTTTATTTTTAACTATAGCAAAGCAACAAATTATTATTACTAACTTGTTTAATTATGAAGAAATATTAAAAACAACAATAAATTTATTAATCTAAATAAATAAGTTTAAAGAATAATTTAATTGTACTACCTTCATCTCCAGTACAAAAAAGCAATCAGTAGTTAATATCATGGGAGAGTTGAAAATCATTAATACCAACATCTAATTCAAATTGCATCTCAGTTCTCTCCTGAGGGATATCACCTTAAATAATAATTTTTAAAAGTCCATATATATCAGCTCATTTACATCATCAGTTGTATAATAGTTTTAATTTACTAATTTGTAAATAATTTATATCATTCTGTTTACAATTAATAATTATTTTCCAGTGATAAATTCTAAAAAGAGACTAATCTTTAATTCAGTTTCATGAGATTGCCATTTGGATTCAATATTATTATTACAGGTAGTCTTTGACTTATAATCATTTGTATTTATGATATTTGATGTAATGAATAAATTCTGTGATTGGTAAATACAATTTGTTTGAATCCATGAGCAATAGTTTGATATATGAAAATTACCTTTTTATGTGTGTTTGGTTCCTTAAGTTTATTATGATTTATAATATTCTAATAAGGATTGGTAGTGGGAAATCCATAAATTTTGGCCATTTTGACTTCTGACCTCAGAATATTAGCTTATGACCTTGGTTCAAATCAAACAGTAAAAAATATGAAATAATTAAGAATCTGTTGATCAGATTCATTGAAGTGAATTTGATCCTGCATGATGGATGTCATTTTGTGATTTTATTTATTAAAAAGAAAAAATGGTATAAAAACTTTGTATTATGTTAAAAAAGTCCCATTTTTACCATCATTTTATCAAAAAATAATTTCTTGTATTTTGATAAAATGATTTCATTAGCCAAGTAATCTTGCCAGGATTCAGTTATTTTAAAGCTTAAATTATCTTTCACTCCTCCACCCTTTTGTATTAATAAAATAAATGTTATGCAGAGATATGGAGGAGTGAAAAATAATTTAACTCTTAAAAAATAAATATAATACTCAAAATAATAGAAACAATATTAATGATGACAGGGTTAGTTCTTCCCTCAACAATTATATAAATTATATATATAAATTCAACTTACAAAAACTTTGATATAATATTTATATTTCTGATATATATTGGGAGCTTTTTTATTATGTTTGTATAATATTCCCCCATGCATAGTTTTTTCTTCTCTGTGTTTTTTATAAATATATTTTATTCTATATGAAAGTGAGAAGATTCATATTATGTTAATGAATCTTTTCACTTTCATATAGAATAAGATATATTTATAAAAATTATACTATATATATATCCGGTTTTCTTAATAGGATGATTTAACTTAAATTATTAAATTAGTATTTTTTAAAACTTGAATTTATGTTGAACTATATTTCATTGGTTTTTTTTTTTATAATTCTAGTGCAGCTTAATAATAAGCCAAATGACATCGACCAGATGTGAAGCAACAAACTGGTTACTTTATCCAGTAGGAATAGTTATGCTTTTAGTGTTTGGTTTGCCTCATGTGGGAGAAAAAGAAATTATTCTATTAAGGATATTAACTTTATTTACTGTTCTAGCACACATTAATTATGGTGTAAATGTGGTATGTTTTTTAATTTTTTAAAATTATTTATATATCTTAGTATTACAGAAAATATATATATACTAGAATTTAACTAATTCAAAATTTTAGTTAAGTTTTTCATCTCTCAAATATCCTGTCAATTATTATCTAACTAGTACATAAGCCTGTCTACAATAGAGATAGATGAGTCATATCTCCAAGTGATGCAAATATAGCAGCATGATTGCTGTAATTTTTTTTTTCAACAAATGATACTATTTTTCAGTTTGTTGATTAATAAATGGGCTATTTGAAGTCCTGCCATAGCCACTTACATCAAAGGATAGCAGATTGTTCAGAATGGCTTGACAACAGGCTCAGGCCACCAATAAGGATGGGAAAGTCAGTGTTTCCAGATAGTCAATCCTGTCAACAGCAAAAAAATCAGACTTAATTAAAATATCCATTTGAATTTCAGGCCATCATATTGGATCTGCCATTTTTAATTTGCAAAAACTTTCATTAGATTAAAATTCTTTAACCCCAAAAATCTCCATATACTGATTTTCATCAAAATATGACTAACATTAAAAATTCATCAAATTTAGGGTCCTCCTCTGAATATAAATTTTTTTAACCAATATGCAAAAAGATATTTTTCTTAGCATGAATCATTCAAATGATTGAAAAATATTGATTTTTAAGTTATAATATAAACATTTGAAATTTAGCTTCCTCCTTTTCTATCCCTTTGGAATAGAATTTCAAGTTGCCATATATTTTCAAATGAGTTCAGTAGTTCCTCTATAGCCACTGAACTCGCTCCAAATTTCAATGTTTTAGATCATAGAGAGTACTCAAACTCATACATACATACATACATACATACATACATACATACATACATACATACATACATACATACATACATAAACGATCCACAAGCACTTTGTCATCTATAAAATAAATACTAAAGAATATATATATATTCTTTAACATTTATTTTATAATTTTGATTGGAATATTTTTCATTCATCTAATATGAAATATTTTTGTACATTTCTGAGACACAATAGTCATCAAATTAAAGAAAATCTATTGAAGTTGTCTGTTTGAAACTAGGCACAGTATTAATATACTCTATCTTGATTGTACAAGATTGGCTTTGTTATACCAGAGTACTTCTACATAGCAAACAACACATAACATATTTATCATTGATATTTAATTATCTATTGTCTTATATTTAAATATTTTTCTTGTATAACAAAAATTTTATTTTTATAAGAGTTTGATACAGTTTAATATTAAACAGACCGTTTACTAGATATAATATATTATTAACCAGATTAATCTTTGTTAATATGGTATGAGGTCTCAGAGACTCAAAGTGATACTTTCTTGTTTTAATAGAAAGATTCAAAAATATATTAAATTTTTAAATATAAAGAAATTGTCAAAATGAAAGAAAAATAATTGTTATAATTATTTTAGTTAATAACTAATGAAAACGCGTCATTCTTGACAGATGAGGAACTACCTGTTAGTTCCTCCTCCAAAAATCGTGAGAAAGTTCCTTCTCCAGAGCGAGAGAGAAGAGATAAATACAAGAATCAAAGTTAGTCAGCAGAAGAATCAAATAGAGAAGTATTCAGTCAGAAAGCTATAACAACAAAAATGTACGTTAATGATGAAAGTTCAAATTGCCCATCAGCAATAGCTGATGGAGGTGAGAGTCCATAGATGACAACAGTAAAGATGGCAAGATAGTTGGCAGTGATAGCTGACAACAACAATGAAGTGTGGAACTGTATAATATGCACAACGGATATTTATGAACATTTGAGCATTTAGTATATTCGGATAATTGTCAAAATGGATTATTGATATGATGTAACACTAGTAATCTCTCTCTCTCAGGCATATGGAAGGCATGGAATTCACACACACACACACACTCTCTCTCAATATTGTTTTGCTATACAAACGAACATTGTAACATAAGCTAAGTTTAAGTAGATATAAATAGATTTCATTGTTAATTGCTATATATATATATATATATATTTTCTTGTAAATAAATATGCTTATACTGTATTTTGATTTATAAATAAGTTTCCAAGTCAATATCTCCAGTCCCAGACCTCGGCATCTCGGATCCATGTGCCATACAGAAATTTTAGCCAACATCCCGACAAAAAGACATTGACATCCCCGCAGTCCTCACAATGGCACATGATATATATTGGCCAAATATCTTGATAATGCAAACCACTTTAACCATTATATATCATCTTTATGTTTAGGTAACTTCATGTCACTATTTATGAAAATTGTTTGCAATATGGTTTTTCTGTTTTTATATAGATATTTCCATGTTTTTAAAATGAGCCATCTAACAATAATATCTACTATAATAACAGTAATAATAATTTAATTTTATAAATAAGCTAATTGTCATATACCAGATTGCTGTGTGTAATTTCTAATTCCATAAAATTGCAATATTTGCCATTTCATTTAGAGAATTGTTAAATACATTCTGACCTTATTTTTCATTGGAAATGCATTCTTAAAAAATGTGATAGGTATTGAAACAATGCAAATTGAAATATAATCTCTATAAGAAATCATGGAAATATGGAAGATAGGAAACTAGCATGTCTATTGTCTATAATAAAAAATATGCATTTGTAATAAGTCTGCATCATTTACAATATACCTACTTCTTATTAAGAGAAGTAAATGAACAACGAACTATGTATTACTACTAAAGTAAGAAAATATATTCCATGCTATAATGAATAAAAGTGTAATGATTCAAGTGTTACTTCCATTAGCTGCCACATTGATGATGTATATCTCAATCAAGTAACTTAGTACTATAAATTAAATAAAAAAAAACAGTGTATTTAGATTAAAAAATGTATATATTTATTTTAATTTAATGTAGCTGTTTATCTGTGGAATTTTAATTATGCCATATTATGTGGTATTTAGTTGTACTAACAGTGATAAGAAAAC
>WUQG02405733.1:0-16890 GCA_011317285.2 Androctonus mauritanicus | reverse complement strand
GAAGCTAATTCCAACAATTGCTCTTCTTCCGCATGCGATAAACTTTCTGGCATGGATGTTGTATTAATGTTGAACGGGTATGTTATCCATTAAATATTTTTGTTTAAATCAGGAAAATAGCTTTTCAGGCCCACTTGTAAACTTTCTAAATGCTGTGTTATACATTTCAGAGTATCTGCATCAATTTTATCAGCCGAACTACAATTTTAAAAATACACTGCGCGTACTATAACAGTTCAATGTGTAAGTACTGGAGTTTTTTATATGACACTGTTGTCTGGGCCATAGAGTGAAGGAATGCGCAGAATCACAGCGACCGGCGATCCCAGGCTACGCATACACAATACTAGCAATTAACGAAGATTTTTATTATTTTCTATGTTTGTAATAGAAAAAAAAAGTAAACTGCTTGATGCACAGGCGCAGTGAAAGCCCGGTGCAGCCCGTACCCCCACCAAACGCTTCCCGTAGCCCTGGGGATACGCGAACCACACTTTGGAAAACACTGCTCTAGTAGAGTCAATCGTCAGGTGGATGATAGGATTCAACGAGCTGGGCTCGAATCCCTTCTGAAAACTTTTGAAAATGTGGGATTTGGAAATTGAACTCAGATCTTTCAGTCTGGAAGCACAGGACACTTCCGTCGTGGCCATCTAGCCGATCTTGTGCTAGGATCAACAAAACGGTAGAGAATGTCCATATGTCGGTATAGTAAACAATTTACTTGTACTTAGAGTTTCCGGATTCAATTTCAACTCCATAACTTAAGATTTTTCAAGAGTCCTAGCCTGGATCATTGGCTCTCATCCTTTATCTATGGACCACCGATTAGCATCTTCTCGTATTGGAAGTTTCGATTTAACTAACGAACCACTCTAATGATAATTTTGACTATACTTTTTAACCCTGTAGCTGTAAGATATCCCAAGAAGTTTCAATTAGAATTTATTGTAGTAGAGAGAAGTAAATCTCACGTAGCTAAAATAAAGTGAAAAGGTAATGAGGACAACAATATAATTTGTTAAGAACGAAAAGCTAACAAAAATTCTATATAAAGTAATTCATTTTTCTTATTGTATTTTCTCTTGGTTTTATTCATCAAAACTTGCCATTTTTAAAACATTTATCTGTTAAGTATACATTTTTATCTCTTTCATCATTAAAGTCTTTATCCATCAAGAGATGCTATAATTTTTCGAATAACACCAAATTTACTTTCGTATCTCTAAGGAATAGCAAAATATCGGCACTTGAATATAGTCTTAGAAACTATATTTCAAGTAAACCTATTGTTGTATCTTCCTTATTTTTCATCCTTACTACAATTCGTTAGTTTGATCTGTTGTTTCCTATAAAATTTTCTTTCTTCCTTTTCAATTAAATCCTGTACGAATTTTTTTATTTATTCTAGATTCAAAAGATCTAATTAGCCTAGAAACTAAAAAAAAAAAAAAAATGACTGAACATGAAAAAGAAATGGCTGAGATTTAAACGCTTTAATATCTTTCGAACTAATTTATCGATTTTTATAAAATTTAGCAGGAAGATCATACCATTAAAGATGATATTGTTATTATATTAATTATTCTTGTTGCTTTAGTCATTTAAAAATGGTGGACATTTAAACTTCTTCGTTGTTCCTAATAATTTTTAAATTAATTGATAGATTTTTAGCAAATTCAATAGGAAGATCTCGCTATTGTAAATGATTTTGACGATTTATACTTTCGGAATTCAGCATTTTTGATAATTAATTCATCTGTTCTTTCTAAAACTTATTTGAGAAGAAACAGACTTATTATTTTGTAGGAACTTAATAGTTCTTGTATAATAGTAAGCTATGACTACTCCATATCTTATTTTATACGAAAGCTACTAAGCTATAAGAATGCGCTTCAGTGTACAATATAAATAGAACATCCAAAAAATATATGTTTGAAGAGCAATATCTTATATAAAGCTTTCAAAATAATTTAATGATTCCTTTGACCTTTATACGTTTTCATTTAATATTCCATTTTATAGTGAGTTATCAGATCGGCAAGATTATATTTATTGAGCTTACAATCATTCATTGGAAAAGTTTTCTCTGATGTCATTAAATTGATTTATCTTTAATAAAAGCAGTTTTAATGACATCGTCGAATGAAAGATGGCAACTCAAAGACAACAATCTTGCCTTAATTAAGTAAGTTAAGTAAAGCATGTTTAATTAATTTCCATAAAACAAAAATTCACGAAACGACCATTTAATATTTCATTTATTGAACATAAATATACAAAATATGTATTTCTTAAAACATTATAACATTTTTAAGTAAGTAAAACTAATTATACAAGATTATCGCTTAGGTTACTGGCCAATACTTCCCTTAACAATATAAACTATATTATATCTCTTTTAAGTTATCTAAAAGACATTAAAACAATTGAAATCATTTTATATGTTCAGAAAATTATAATATTTTGAGTTGAAAATTTATCATTCGTAATAAGTTATTTATTAAAAAATATCTACATAAAATATTCTCATATGTCATTATTTAAACGTTAAGTGCATGCAAACTTTTCTAAACTTTACTCATATATAAAAAATATATAATATAGTTTCTGTGAATATATATGTGTGCTTATTTTATAACGATTTTTTCGAAGAGTTTCAACTTAATAAAAATAAGTTTATAAAATAAAAAACAAACATTTAAAAACGTCGTTATTAAATTCATACTTTTATATTCGAAGCTTCTTTCTTGTATAAATATCTCGAGGATATCTTGGAGAAAGAGAAAACAAATCTTTAGGTTGAGTAAATTCCTTAAGTGATCTATCATATTCGAACGATTTATCTTTTAGATCACGATCTGTTTTCGAATCGTATGCCACTTCGAACGCATAATCTTTTTTTACAAGACCTGGTTCGTCTAATTCTGGCTTTATTTCTTTTTTTCCTGTATGATATCCATATTCGTGAATCGGTTTTTCTCCTCTCTGAAGCGTCGAATAAAAATGAGAGAAATAATCGGGTCTAGTCGACATAACTGTTACCACTACACAGGTTATGATAAAGATCTTCATCTTCTCGAAAATCTGGAAAATTTTATGTATTTATAAAAAAAATTTTTAAATAAATTTATAGAACCATTCCATGTTTATTTTTCAGCGGTAAAGAATCATGAAAATACATTTAAGCGATCATTTTAACTAACTTGTAGGCTAAGTATATCTGTTATGTATCGCAAATTAATCAAGACAGACAGGCAAACAGCGTACTACTTGCTATTTTTACATGACTTCAAACATTACAAATATCGAAAAATGTTCTGTATAATGTGATAAGTAATAAATTATTAACGATCCCGTCTAAATTTAATTCAAATCGCAGTTTAATTGCGTATATAGAATATAAACTCGAATGTTACGTTAATAAAATTAAACCGTACTTTTTTACTTCTATAAAAAAATTCGAATTTAATTGAAATTTCGGAAAAAAATTAAACTCACCTGTTACTAAAGTTAAATAGAAGATGGAAAGTATTTTTTCAAAATTTTTGTAGCCTTTTTATATATCATTTTCGACTGACCTTCTGCAAAAAAAAAAAAAAAAAAAAAAGATGAAGCGAATTTCTTAGAAATAATTTCTTTAATCTGGCTTATAATTCCGTGTATATTTTCGAGAAGTAAACAATTTAATCTTACGAAAAATCTAGGAGTAATTTTTATAAATGTATTCTTTTAAATGCCTCTTAGAGTAATATCTAAATTTTCTAAGAAATTTTCCTATCAATTGATCTATAAAGATGTTTAGAGTAAATAAATAAATATATATATATATTACTTATGTAGATATTTTAAGCATTAAATTATAGCTTGATCCTCGTGTAGAAATTTTAAGTTAAAACTTAACTGATAACTATACCGTTATACTTACAAATTTTAATTATTAAAATGAGCATCAAACTTTTATATATATAAAAATGTCCTTTCACAAAATTAAAAATAGAAGCAATTTTTTCCTCGTTATTATAGTCCACACAATAACGAGGAAAATTTTAGAAAATCTACCGATTTTAATCACATCTTTAAACAGATAAAAAAAACGTAATGACTTCGTTTATCTGAAGAATAAATAGGTATTTATTTTCCCTTATGTAAAATATTTTAAAATATCTAGTTAGTAACTCAAGTTTTTAATATAAACTGTCTAAAATCTTAACTATATACTTATCGGTAACTAAAAGAGCGATAAACTTGAATGACATTAACTTTTGCAGGAATATTTGCATACCGTGTTTCCATCTATGAGCCAGAAAACATACTAAAGTAGACATATTTATTTATATTTTACTACTAAAGTTAGAAAATTATTAAAAAGAAAAACGTAAAAATTGTCGCTGACGGTGATTTTAACATCACTCGTTATTTTTGTAAAAAAGAAAATATAATTATGAAACAAATGTACGCTTTACAAGTTTATATTTTCGAATTTTTTTTTAAATAATATATATATTTTATATTTTTCATACATTTCTTAATTTTAATAAAATAAACTTACGATTTTTCTTTATTTTTTGCAGTAAAATTACGACATTATTTTGTTATGATGAGAACATAATTATGCTCGAGTTTCTCTATAAAATGCCATCAATACCAATGGTAAAAATAAGATAACTATAATATTTCTTTTTTTCAAAATAATTAAATAGATTTGTTAGTAAATTTTTATATTTCAAGGTAAAAAAATTATAAAAATTAATCAATATTTTTACATATTTTTACCTTATCCATTTTTGATAAATATAATGTTTTTTGTAATAATTATTCTTTATATAATAATAATAATTGATATAATGCGAAAAAATTTCATTATAAAATTGTTTATATTATCTAAATATTTTGAATTAATCATTAATTATCAGATAGGAATAATATTTATCTGTGACACCATTTTAAAGCATGCTTTTAAACATGAAGTATATGTCAACAAAGTTTGTGTTATATCTGCTAATATAAAAGCAAAATGATCACAACTGATTACTTCCAATTTACTTATATATTCAAACAACAACAAATTACTTTTTAAAATTTTGTTAATAATTATATAAATAAACTAATGACAAGACATGGATATAAAGATATAACCTGGAAATCAAAAAACAATTACTGTAGTAAGAGAGTGCCTTGTTTCACAAAGACAACAAGACAAATATGCAGCAAAACATTATTATTGTTGGTTTCTTTAATAGCCACAATGAATATGCTGGTATTCTTTGACTTATAATTACTAGTACTTATGATGTAGTTAGTAAATTCTGTAATTGATCAATGCAATTTATATGAGTAAGTCCTTAAGCAACAGTCTGATATATGGAAAGCATCCTTTTTGTATCTATTTCTTGTATTTTTTTTTGTTAAGTTTATTATGATAAAGTGGAGTGTAATAATAAATATTGGTAATGAGCTATTCATAAATTTTGGGCATTTCTGACTTCTGACCTTAGGGTTTTAATTGAATCTTGTTGTAAGTTGAGGATTACTTACATTCCTATTACGATAAACAATAAACAAATAATAATTTTTTATTTTGATTTTATAATAAGTTTTATAATGTTTGAGAAAGTTCTAAATAGATGTAATTCAAAGATGTCATGGATTATTAACAATATTACAAAGACAGTGATATTCTTAAAGAAGACTTTGAAGTGCTTCTAATAGTAAAAAATGGGTGAAGCATAAGCTACAGGAAGAACCTAATACCCTTTCTACACTGGCACTTTAATCTAGATTAACTTTTTATTCTAGATTAAGTTTATCAATGTAGAACAAAGGAGATAAAAAATATCCAGAATAAGTTGAGAGAAAGGGAATTAAAATAATCTTGTTTCTGAAAGTAGATTATCCAGTTTTGACCACATGATTTGTTAAATGGCCGCTCTCACCTCGAATGTCTCCAGCACAGAAACTTCGAAAACTAAAAAAAAAATTGGGAAACTGGACAGACCAAGCTGTATATATATTAATTGACATATGGAAGGAATATGTCAATGAAATTCGTAAAATGTACACAATTGCACCACCTGTGGGGCAAAATTGGAACCAACGAGTTAATCTACATTTACAGAGTTGCAGTGTAGATGAGATTTAATCCTCTATTAAATATTCCTGTTTAGGTTAAACCGGTTTAACTGTAATCTGTATTAACTAATGCCAGTGTAGAAAGGATATAATTGAAAAGTGACTAATACCAGGGATATCTAGGTACTATGATCTCCATGTAAAAGATAAATTAGCTTTCTCTTGAATATATTATTTTTATTATTAGTGTGTTTTGAGTATTTATTCATCATTAGTAATACATATACCTTAAATCAGTATAGCATTTACTGATTTAAGATATATATACTCTAATTTTTTATTTTTGTTTATTTGAATCAGCCTATTTTTACTTAATATTTTGAATATTAACTGCAATTTTCTGCAGGACTGTCTTAATACATGGGCACAATGGACAGTTGCCCAGGGGCTTCATAATTCTGGGGATCTGTAGTAAATTTATGATCAACTTATTAATGTCTTTTTTTTATGTTTAAACATTTTTTTAAAAGTACAAATAAATATAAAGATTTAATTTTACTGATCATTTCTATTTACATTTTTATTCCTATAAATAGATGCCTAGCAATGCCAAGCAGCACTGTAGGCACTATGCAATGCTTTGCCTAGAATGCTGTTTAGATGGCACTAACTTTCTATACAGGCTGTATGCGATATTTTAAGCATTAGATTCAAGGAATGTTTGTCTTGAAAATAGGAAACAATTGTATTATAAATATTTTAATCTATTTAATTTTTCTATATTTATTGACATGTAGAAATTGTTGTATTTTTTTTTTTTTTTTTAATCAATGTAACAGTTATCTTCTCTAAAGTTTAACTAAATTAAAAAACAGATATAGGCACAAATATCATTCATGCACAATTAATCTTTTGAATAATGATGACTAATCTACTAATAAAAAAATTTTAATTCCTCAATTACATTATTAATTAAAAAGATCTCGAGAATTATTCAATAATTATTTGATAGCATTATAATTATCTTTTTACAAATAAGTTGAAATTTATAAATAGTTTGAATTTAGTATTATTTTATAGAAGATTAAAAATTATAAAGTGAAATGATTATTTAAAAAATTGGGAATCTCCTATTATTAAAAATCTTTGAATTATGTATATAAAAAGTTATTTTAAACATTTTATAAATTCTTAAACAATTTATTAAAAAATAATTTAAGAAAACAAATTTAATAAAACATTAAAATACTCACCTTATTGCTAGTTGAACTGAAGTAAACTGAAAACATTCTTCAAACTATAGTCCAACTAACAAAGAGGTGAATCTTTTTAATATTTTTTTAAATCCTAATTTAATTTTTAGATTCTATAAAAGTTTGAATATTAAATTGAAAAATATTTTCAGTTTTACTGAATTATTATTTTCAAAGTATAATTCCTATACTCAATATAGAATTATTTTTCATAGAACGATGATCTTGAAAATAAAACTTTCATTATAGTTATATTTCATTATTATTATTTAATTAAAACGATCATAATATTAAATCTAATATATCTTTTTAAAATAGTTTAACAATAATTCAGTTTGGTATAACTTCTAATTTTTTACAACACTGCAGCAGTGTTTTTCAACTTGAATCTATAGTTAACTTTTGCAGCACACTTAAATTATGATAATTAAAAAAAGCTTGCTTATGTATATATATATATATTTTACTATATTTTACATACATTTATTATTACAATAATATATTCCAAATAAGCAATTTAAAGAGGTTTAATTTTGATATGTACACTTTTGTGCTTTGGACTTTTTTCAAAAATAATTAATTAATGATCTTTGAAAATTTTTGATCCTCTCGCAGCACACCGGTTGAAAATCACTGCACTACAGCCTTGTTTGATAAAGTATATACTTTATGTGCCTGAAAAACAATACATATACTATTTTCTATAAAAATTATTGAAATAATTGAAAAGTTCTTAATTATGTTTAAACTGGATATACTTTATAACTGAGATGAAGGACAAATAACAACATATTAAAATAAAAACAACAAATTCATCATGAAAATGAAAGAATTTAGATAATCTCCATAAAAACCTGAAATTCATTACAAAATTATTTTTTATTTATATTCCATCCCTTGTAAGATTTGTATTTTTTTTTAATATTTTCTAATGATATTATTACAAAATAGAATATTACTTTATAGCTTTAAAAAGTTCAGATTATTTGGTTTATTTATGTAGTGTTATTTTTTTGATTTTATAAAAAGTTCCACATAAATTCAATATATATAAATATGCACATTAATAAATGGAATGACTAAATGAAATTTATGAGCATACTTCAAACATAAATATGAAAATTTGAGGCCATAAATAAAAGTTTTGTAAAAAAGTAAATTGTTAAATGAATTTTTTTTTTATTTGTATTTTATGGAAATTCAACACAAATAATTGATTTATTCATTTGAAAATCTCTGAAACCACGTAACTCAAAACTGCATAAGTATTCCCCTTACTATATTATTAGTATAATATTGATCCGTATGCACTCTATATCAGTCAGAAACAATATCATACAGAAATTATGTAAGTAATTTCTGTATGATATTGTTCCATCCACATTCAGCCCAAAAAGTTTGGGTCTGAATTTTTATTAAGAAATTATATTTTTGACTTATATAAAATTCAGATCATACAGAAAAAAATCTCAAATTTATTTATTTATTGTTTTTTTTTAAATTTAATCATTATTTCCCAATTATTACATTAAACACAAGTACAGTAGTTAACTCTTTAGAAATTATATATGAGATAAATGAATAAGACAATGGGATGATATAAACTATTGTATGATGATTGGTCAGCACAAACATAATACTAGAGAGCTTTATTATCTAATTATTTACATATATTTGGGAATATCTGTATCCAAAATAGATCTACTGCTTTGTTAATACAGCAACTAATGAATAAGTATAAAATAAGCACTATATAGCAATCGTAAAAACATTCAGAAAATTTTTTTTAATATGCAAACGTTTTCGATGCAGTTAGCATCATCTTCAGGCACAGAAAACATCGTTTTCTGTGCCTGAAGATGATATTAACTGCATGAAAAACGTTTGTGTATTAAAAAAATTTTTTGAATGTTTTTACAACTGCTGTATAGTGCTTATTTTATACTTATTCATTAGGAATATCTGTATTTATGTAAAATCACAAATCATATGAATCACTAATTTTTACTTCTCTTAATACTGATTTTTTTTATAATTTAATAATTTATTTCAATTCACATTAACAATTGAATTATATCTCAACTGTACATTTACAATTTCATGAAATTTTTTAATCATCATAATAAATGGTAACTTTAGGATATTAAATTTAAATACTGTGAGAATAAAACAGTATTCTTTTTGAAGATTTATGTCATAACTGTTATAAATCAATTACATATAAAATTCGTCACAGTTGGAATTATCATTATCATAGCTATCTTTAGCACTAGTCATAATCATTTCACCATTATATAGATCTGTTATTCAATATTTATTGTACTTAATTTCAAAGAAAAGACAAAACTGTTTATCATTACTCAATTGATTTACATTTTATTCATTATTTTCATTCATATGCTTTCATTTATTTCAATATGTCTTACACTATAAATGAAATCAACTGTCATCATCAAGTTTAAATATTGTATATAGGTAGTCCTCAATTTACAATAGAGTTTGATTTTGAACCTCATCATAATAAATTGTAAATGCCAAAAATTTATGGATTTTTGATTACTGGAACACACTACATTATCTTAATAAACATAAAGGACACAAAAAAGAATGCTTTCTATATATTATATTGATATCATTGGGTAAAGAATTCAAACCCATTGATGTGCATTGACCAATCATAGAATTAACTATTAAATCATTATTATAAGTACAAGTGATCATAAGTTAGGATTGTCTGTAACTATCTGAGGTTTGTGTCATTTTTAATCAATTGATTACATTTTTTATTCTTATTTTATTTTTTCAAAAAAGTGATTAGAAAGATTAAGATAAAAATAATCAGATAATGAAATCATAGGAACTGATTAAATCTATAGTTAGAAATTTCCAAAAGTATACTGTATTATCTACTTCCAAAATAATTTTTTGCTTTTTTTGTAATCATTAAATTTAAAATATTCTATTAGAAAAATCTTTAATTTTAAAAATAATCATTTATTTAAAAAGAAGAGATAAAAAATATATAACAGTAGTTAATAAATTATATAAATAAAATTAATGCTTAATGTTAAAGATTAATATATTACTTAGCTTAAATTATATTGTAAGAAATTTTTTGCTGTTAAAGTACATGTAGTCCTCCACATATCATTTGTACTTATAATAGTGATTTAATCAGTAAATTAGATTAGAAAAAGCATCCTTTTTTAATCTGGCTCTTGTATTTTATATTTAAGTTTATTACAATAAAATAGAATGCAATCATAAATATTTGTAATAGGCAATCTATAAATTATGGGCATTTTTGACTTTCAATCATTCTGACTTATGACCTCAGAGTTTGAACTCTATATATGTCAAGAACTATATGTGTGCATGTGTGTGCGTGTGTGTGAGAATTTTATTAAAACAGCTGTAGTTATATAACTTTTAAGAATATTCATATGTGGATTACAACAAGCAAACTACATAAAGGTTTGTGAATGTATATGTATAAGTGCTTCCCTACGTATGATCATGTGAATTATTATAATCCGATCTTTCCCTTACAATATTCCTAACTTATTTATTTTCAGCATATTGGCTAGAAATACTTTTTCTATTTTATTAAATATTTATAGTCAGTCAATAGCCACCTGATAAAGCAATCACTAACCATCATGAAGAATCAGATTCAATTCTTGAAATTTTACAATCTTGGATATCCAGTCTTCCAATGCCTATTACTACTATTAAAATTGCTATTACTGTTAATCATTTTTGACTTGTGATTTTTTTGACTACAGTAGCATTATTAAAACATAACCCCATTCAAATATAGAGGAGCATATATATATAACATATTCACAAAATTTATAAATTCTAAGAATATTCATAACTTCTGCTATTCTGATAAAATTAATGAGATGATAAACATTATCAGCTACTGTTAGAAGTTATTTGATTCACAAACTTCACTTCATATGATTTCTCCTGTTTTTTATAAGTTTAAATATAATAGCTGAAGATATGATTCAAAAACATTAAATTAATTTCAATTTTATCTGATAATACAGCATTTAAATTAATTTAATTAATTAATTTCAATTTATCTGATAATACTGTATTTTGTCTCATTATTTTTATGTGTAATTTTTTTTATACCAAAATTATTTCAGTAGATATTTAAACTCAAAATGTATCTGCATAATTAATTATATTTCCAACTATATTTTAAATTTGAATGTAAATTCTTTGAATAAGAATATTATAACTAATGATGTATTGAAAATGGTTAATGCTGAAACATCTTTTGTAAACTTCAAGTCAATTTAAACATCTTCTCCATGTGAGAGTACTGTTTATTTAAAATAGGAGACGCTATCTAAATAATGTAAAATAATTACATTTCAAATATTAATACAATTCTATAACCGATAATAGTATATAATTGATAATATGATATACTAGTTTGTCTGAGTGAGTTATTTTTGCAGAGCAATATTAAATTAGAGGTACAAATATTAGAGGTAACAATATGAATTTTAATTTGTATTATTTTAAAGGATACAAATATGAAACAATATAGTGAAGAGAAACTTATAAGATACTTAGTAATAATTAATAATATATTCTTAAAATTTTTAATTATATCTTTGTTATCAAAAGTTAATTCTTTATCAATTATGAAAAACTGCTTATAAGAATCTTTACTGGATCCTTTTGGGATTATTCTCATCATCAAGCTAAATTTTTTATAAATTTAGCTTGATACAAACTATAAAAGCTTGTAGAAATTATTTGTATGAGGCTTCATATATAATATACACCATCATATCTTGTTTTAAATTCTTTATGTAGTGTATAATTTGTATAAACAACTACATTACTATTGTATTATTAAATATATATATGTTTTTACTTACCATTACAATATTTTACAGTATTTTGCAGCAATAATTTTGTATTTATTCATTTAATGTCTGCCTAAAATATTTAAATTTAATTCTGAACAGAATAGCTACCAATATTTTATAAATAATATTCTATTTTCAAAGTTTGTTGTATTTTAATATTTGCCAGATGGAAAGATTAATCCAAAAAGTCTTTACCTTAGTTATCCAATAAAAATAAATAATAATAGTTTCACTCAATTTGTTTTTTCAAATATTTAGTGGATTTCAATTTTAACTAAATCTCTCAGAACTGTTTTTAAATTAAAATTATTTATCAACTTTAATTTAGATGACAAAAATTTATGATGCTTACATAGGCTTATATGAAAAATTCTTAACAAATGTTTTTATTTATTAATATTGATATTTTTTGTTTGTTCCAGAATTATATTTTATCTGCTATATGACAAAATTATTTCAGTATATAATATCAGTATAAGATCAAAAAGGCAGCTTCGACAGATTGATAGATAATTGTAAACTGTGTTGATTTTCTAATTTGGCATCAGACAAAGTATCAGTAATATGTGATTTTTTTTTGCATATTAATCTTTAACATAGTGAGAAGTATGGCAAATGTTTACCTATTAAATGATTATCTAAACTTTTCAAAAAGATATAATAAATAAATTATACATAAAATGGAATTTAGATACTTTAATTAATAAAATAAACAAACAATACAGTTTCAATCATTTTTTTTTTAATTTATTACTATGGATTTATCAAGTAGGCCTAATATGCAAAGTAAAAATATTTAACTGATAGTATTCCAATTCACACATTTTGATTGTAAGTCAGGAAACAATCTTTAATTTTTTTTTATTTTCTACTCTTACAAAATTATAGTTTATTTTTTTTTATAGTGGCATGTTTTAAACTTTTTGGCCTGGTCACATGCAAAGTTGGATTCCATTAGAGATGCCAGCAGAAAAATGGATAATTGTTCCTACTGCTTTTAATGTAGAATTAATTAATATAATATATGCTTTTAATAAATTTAATCAAAAATGATTATAGATATTTTTTAACATTTTTTCCTAAATTTAGATATGGCTAGACCCATCCACTCAATACAATTGGTCCTGTGAACCATGTGAAAGACAACTACATTAAATTCCCTACAATTAATTTAAAAAGAACCATTTATCTTACAAGGAATAGAGAATGTGCAAGCCTTACAATCTTGCACATTAATTCTATTCTTTAATTATCTAGATGATTATTTGAATTTTATAATAATAATTACAAGATGAAAATACAACATAACGGTGAAATTATGATTCTGTTCGTTCGTTTAAAGTATGACAGCAAATAAAACCAAGATCAGAGACAAAACATCTCTGCTTAATAATAATTATACCACTAAGATAATTACTTAAGATAATCTTAACAACAACTGAATTGCCAATTTGCATTTTTTAATATAAGAGAGGGATTAATCTTTAATGCAATATATTAAGATTTTTCACCAATTAACTGCAAAATGGATTGTGTGGCTGATGAAATATGCTTTAAAAAAACTTTAATACAGGAAACTGTATTGAATAGACACCCAAATCTTTTAAAAAATTTACTCAAGAGTAAATTATTTATCAATATGTACCATTTTCACATCACCCTCTTCTACTAAAATTATTCCATTTCCTCAATCAGTCTACTGATGAGAAAAAAATTTTCCAAATCTACTATAAATATCAATAATTTTTAAATTAAAGAAATATATATATCAAGCATAACATTACAAATTATTATTTTTTTTTTTTTAAATTTCCACATTAACTTTCGATGACGTAATGACCGTGTCGTAATATCAAATTTATCTCGAAACAATAAACGGTATACTGTATTTAATATATTAAATAATTACCAAATATCTGCAAGCATAAATGTAAAAAATTTGTTTCGATGACATATACAGTATATCAAAGTATCAGTTGATGAAAGCTTTCGTGACGAGCTGTTATCGATTGTTTATACGAAATGCGGTACATGTAAGGATTTATAATATTTTATGTGTTTATATCAGAATTATATTACAATTATGCGAAAAACATTTTTACCTATAAAACGCAATTATAAAATATTCGCTTTCAGATTTCCTTATCTTCTGCAAAAAATAAAATCTCAGTAGTTAATGCACTATCAACGTCTATATACGATAGCGCCACCTATAGAAATTAAACAAATATTTTTATATATACAGTATTTAATTACTTATTTTTTAAATTTATATTATTACTAATGTTGATTATTACTCAATTTTAAATTTATAAAGAAAGTAAAAAATAAAACTTTCCGAATTTGATTAATTATTATTTATTTTATCCGGGGAAAAAAGTCTTAATTGTTGTGCATATTATAGAAAATACAATGAGAGACTTTTACATGTACAATATAGACTAATATTAGCTACGAACACAGAAACATAAAGTACTTTACGTTAAGGATTTTAACATAAAAGTACTCTAAAGTTGATTTCAAACACGCTTTTGAAATTCTCGTTAGTGTTCGCCATCTAGTGGGAAATTTTATAAACATATGGTTGTATCATAGATTGTATACATCCTTGATTGTATACAATACAACCAAGGACGTTTTATATACAAAATCTATGTATACAATACATCGATAATATCGATGCGATGGTATACAACCAAGTATACAACATGAGTCTATTATAAAACATCCTTGACAATATGTAGCCTGCTATAGTAATAATGGATGCCGATTAAAAATATCTTTTTCTTGAGTTATCTCAATTATCGCTAGCTCAAAAACAACTGAAATTGCAAGAGAGATTCTTAAATACAGTATATTCTTTCAAATATTAAAAAATAAAAGAAGATATTACGATCGTCAACCCATTCAAAAATCAAGAGAGATTTTTTTACTAAAAATAGAATGCAGTAAATACAGAAGTAGTTGGTCATATCCCAAAAAATTTGACATGGTACCCTGGTACGAAGATATTTTACCAAAATTAACAGAGATATGTGGTAACATTTTAGAACAAATAAATCAACGTTTGTGTACGTATGAAATAACTTTGGAACAAGGTAATTCCTGCTGTATGTTTTTTTATAATTTAATAATATATCTTACAATTATATTGATTCTGTTATATTTTTAATTAATCTCATAGATTAAGAAAACAATCAACAAAAATATTTATTTTTTCCCTTGGTTTTTTCATCATCCAATTCATTCTTTTCGCCATGTTTACTTTACTTCTCGAAATTCGTTGTTGCCAGCTTGACTTGCTAAAGCATTTTAAAGGACATCCGTTAACTTAAAGTATTTTAAGCCGGATCCACACTATCGAGCCGCTCAAGTTCGATCTCTCCCCGCTCTCAGTCTGGTCATTTCGGTTATATTTGGTCACTAGTAAGTGCAGTTGAATATGGCATTAAATTTTTCATCCGAAAAGTTAGCAATTGTGACTATCCTTCTCGATGAGACTGTTTACACAATGGAAGACTCGATCGTTACCTATAGTTTAAACAGTTACAAACAATGCAGAAATATTTAACCGAAGCGAAATCGAACCGTGAGCGGCTCGATAATGTGGATCGTGGATCGGGCCTTAAGCGGTCTAGTCTGTAACGGGTATAATTCTGTTATATGAATTTTATGGGTAAGATTCTACTTTGACTGTCTCGCGTTTTCACTTACGCATATATTAATATGCATATTAAAATCTACTTTATCGAGCGCAAAGAAAGCAATAGGCATTAATGCGCGGTATAACGCGATTTATTCATAGACGCATCACACTAGAGTCAGATGGGAAAATGCAAGGCAGTCAAAGTAGATCCTATCATTTAAGGTAAATAATAATTGTAAAAAAATTATTTTGCGAATTAGTTCTGTTACGAAACTAGATAAAATTATTCTTAAATATAGAATTGTGTATATATAATATATTGAATACATTTAGCATTTAACTACATATTTTAAGTAATGTCAATGATATCTAATACATTAGTCTTTACATCAGATACATTTCTTTCGTTTACATAATTTGCATAAACATTTTCATGAAATAACTATTCATTTTAAGAAATTAAAAACTTTTGTTTATACTAGTTATAGACATTATCGAGAACTAATAAAACAAATTACAGTAGTAAATAGCAATGAATTGATCACATGGTCCGTCCATTATTATATATTTTTTGAAAAGTATTGAAAACCATATTATTTTATTGATGGATCATCCGAATGATTCAGATTATTTCCAACATAGAGAATGACGAATATTCGTGTAATTTGATATGTTTCTAAATACCGACAGGGAAGAGGAAAATTTAGAGTTCGGAGAGTAATCAACATCAAGAACATTAGTTAAAATCATTCATCCACGCTACTATTTGCCAAACTAGTTAACCCTGGCCACTATGTGTCCAAATACACCAAAAAAGAAAGAAAAAGTATTATTTAAATTTTGAAATAAAATAAATATTATTTAAATGCAACGTTTATGAAGTTTCGGCGCTCCGAATGCAAACTGAACCTTCTCGCCCGTCAGCCGGATTGGCCGCGTGGAAACGGTTCGGCTTTCCACTCTGGAGGACCCGGGTTCGAGTCTCGGGTCCCACCCCTTGAAAATATTTATCATGGGGTCCGGG
>WUQG02405722.1:0-16892 GCA_011317285.2 Androctonus mauritanicus | reverse complement strand
AAGGAGAATGGTGATTATACTGAGACCATTCCGGAGGCTATTGAGTACATACTGGATCATTTATTTCCTATGAATGATGAGAGGGAAGACAGTACCTATCACCAAAATGTTAGAAGACTGGCTAAAATCGTTCCACAGACTCCTGACGATAAACCTTTTACTTTCCGGGAAATCAAGGAGATCATTGATTCTCTGAGTGTAGACACTTCTCCTGGACCTGATCACATTACTGGACGCATGATTAAAAATGCTTTCATGGTTATCCCTGTTACTTTCAGCATTCTGTTTAATGAGTGCTTAAATCAGGGATATTTTCCTACTGCGTGGAAGAAAGCTGAGATAAAACTCATTAAAAAACCTAATAAAACTGATACCTACACTGCAAAATCTTACCGACCTATTTCTCTTATTTCCAACCTTGGAAAGATTCTGGACGGGATCATGATTAACAGAATAAATTGGCACCTACAACACTTTGCGCCTCTCAATGAAAATCAGTTTGCCTATCAAAAGGGTAAAAGCACGATACATGCTCTCACTAAAGTTAAGAACTTTATTGAGGAATCTTGGAAAGAAGGAAAACACGTGTTACTACTGCCAATTGACTTTAGTGGTGCATTCGACCTGGCCTGGCACCCATTCATTCTCAAGATGCTTTCGGAAAGGAACTGTCCACCAAACATTTTACAACTAACTCATAGCTACTTCCAGGATCGCAAAATAAATATTTCCTTATCTAATAGTTTCTTCTCCAAAAACATTAACAGGGGCTGCCCACAGGGTTCCCGTTCGGGACCGGGGCTTTGGTGTTTAATTATCAACGACCTACTGGAACTACTTACTTCGAAAAGAATTAACATACAGGCGTACGCTGACGATATTCTTGTGCTCATCTCTCACAAAAACAGGGACCATTTGGAAAAACAGGCTAATGAGGTCATCAGACATATACAGTTCTGGGCACTGATGGTTAAACAACAGATCAACTTTGATAAATGCCAGGCTATTGTGTTGACAAAAAACCGTGTCCTTCAAAAAAGACTTAGCATTGGCATTGGACAGAATAGGATTAAAAATGTAAATACACTTAAATATCTCGGAATAGTAATTGACCGGAAACTAAAATGGAAAGAGCAAGTGGATTATGTGGTCAATAAGGCTAATAAATTTATCAAGACTTTAACTTCAATTGCTGCTAATAAATGGGGACTAAATTCGGAAACCACACGTATTATATACAATGGTGCTATAGTACCGATTATTACGTATGCCTCTCCTATCTGGGAGGAAGCACTCAACAGGATAAAAAATAGGAAAAAGCTTCTCTCTCTTCAGAGAAGGATTGCACTCAGAATTTGCAAATCCTACAGGACGGTTTCAACTGACGCTCTGTTAACGATTGCCGGCATCACTCCCATTGATTTTAAAATTACGGAAACCAGCTTACTGTGGAAGATCACACACACCCATGATAAAAATCCATCCAATATGATTGAGAATAAACATTACAAGATTTTTCCTGAGCTTCAGGAAGCTTTTCGACTGGTCACTGATAACAAAATTGCAATGCCTCTAATGGAAATTAATCTCCATCCTGCTGACACTATTGTGCCCACCATTACTAACCATGATGATAACTTTAATGGACATAATTTATACACTGATGGCTCGAAGACGGAGCAGCATGTTGGTTCAGCGTTTGTGGTCTTTGACAGAGGGAAAAGGATTAAATACCAGGCTTACTACAGTCTTCATAAGAACTGCAGTATTGTTCAAGCTGAGCTTTATGCCATACTCAAAGGTCTTGAATACATCAAAACTAAGGGAAATGCCTTTTCTAAGTACCAAATTAACACTGATAGCAGAGTCGCTCTTGCCCTGATTAAAAAACCAAAACGATGTCATCCTCTTAGTATTGAGATTAATAAGATTATGCAGTCTTATAAAGAAATTAAGGACATACGTTTTACACACGTTACTGCTCACAACAACAATGCTGGTAACGATAGAGCTGATATCCTCGCTAAAAATGTTTGCAGAGTAATAACTAGTACTAGCTATAACTTCATTCCTATTAGTTTTATTAAAAAATGTATTAAAAATAACACTATTGCCAATTGGCAAAAAGAATGGGATACTTCTGTAAATGGTAGACTAACCTATCAATTCTTGCCTAATATCAAAAATAGACTTTGTAAGCACTTCATTAAGCCTAATTTCTGTATGTCTCAAATTCTTACCGGTCACGGTAATCTTTATAGTTATTTATATAGATTTAAACTTAGTGAATCGGATACTTGTAACTGTGACAACACTTCTCCTCAAACTGTACATCATTTAATTTTTTATTGTAATAACTTTGATAATTTCAGAGAGGAACTTATACAATTTGCTCTCCAAAAAAACCAGAACTGGCCTTGCAGCTTAAACTTCTTCACTGAGACTGCTGAAAACTTCAAAGCTCTGCAGGATTTCATCATTAAGACAGGTAGGTGCTACAAGGAATGAATGGACAACAGAAATTTCTGTTGACAGGTGATCCCTGTCTCCACTTCAAGGAATACTATGCCTCACTTTAAATTGTGGCCTCTGACCCTAGAGGGTTTATTTGTTAATGGTGGATTAAGATCTGTTCTTAAAGAACGGCAACTGTTACTCTACTATGTAAATACTGTATATACTTAACTTTTTGGATTTTGATTCACATGTTCTTTGTATTTTGTTTTTAATAAATGGTGTTGGTTGCACTTCCTTTCTTCCTCTAGTGCCTACCCACTTCTTTAGGTAGGACTTTTTTCAACTTACTAAACTTTCCTTATCTCTTCTCCCTTCCTTTCTAATTTCCTGGGCTAAGCGAGATCACAGTCCACTTTATTCTTTATTACAACTGTCTATGACAATGATTCCATAAAACAGACCTCTTCTCTTAAGTATTTAGGAGTTTTATTTACGGAAAAATTTAGGATATGTGATATATTACTAAACTAATTTATTGTAAGTAAATCGACTTGAGATTATAGAGAATATAATTGGAGTATCAAAGATTGTGCACATACTAAATAATGAGATCTGAACAGAATGGGATGTTTTATGACAAAAATTAGAATGTTATTTTATATCTCAGCTAGAAATTTTCAGTTTTGAATAATGATTCTGTCGAACTGTGATATAGAGAGATTCTAATATGAAAGTTAGAAGTAATAATAATGTGTTTGTAGAATTATTTCTATGTGCATAATTTAAATCTGAACAAATCAAAGAAAAATTTTCATTTCATGTTCAGATATTTAAGAACGAATATAATTTTTTTAGATATTTTTGAAAAGTGAAATAACTAATTTATGAAATATTGTATGTCGTATTTTGAATGTTGTTTTATTGGAGCGATTTCAGAAAATTTCGTTATCATAATTTTCAGAATAAGTTCGAGGAAAGTTTAAAGTTCATATTCAAATTAATATGATCTTGTATTAATTAATCTAAAATATCTTTCGGCATTTAAATTGATTTTTATTTTGTTGCAAATAATACACAATATTCTCCAAAAATTATTTTGTTGTTGTAAATCGCTCTTCATTCAAAAAGGAACTCTTGATTTTGACTCAAAATACTATAGAGGTGTGTTTAAAAAAAGGCGATATTGAATAGTTACTTTCTAAATTATCTGCTGGAATAAAATCTTGTTGAATTAATAAAATATAATAAAGGTAATTTCTACAAATACTTTTGTAAATTGTTTCATATTTGTACTGCTTTAAGTTGGTAGAAAATCCGTGTAAAATGTTGTATCTTGCTGATAATTTGTTTTAAAGTATATGCAAGAGTCATTAAAAATCGCATTTAAATGAGATAAATGTGCCATAAACTAGTCAGCTTTAATTTTTCATAAATAACAAAATATGCTTCAAGAATCTACAAAGAAAATCTATGAATTATTACTTTTATAATTACCTTTTTATTCTAATTCTTATTTTTACATTAACGTTTTCTAAAATATATATAAAAACATTTTTTCTTGATACAAATGTTCATTGAGATTTAAATGTCATTCAAATAACAAAATTGAATCTAAATTCTTAAAACCAATTTATAATCTATATATTCAATATTTCGATAACTTTCAAAGTTATATAATTATAAACAGAATCATGAATTTGATACTGCATAATTGTAAATTCCCAAGTTCTGCTGCCTATAACAAATACATAGAATTCACACAGCACATTAAGGAGGAACAAGTACGAAATTTATTATTTTAGTTATCCACTACATACACTAATAATGTGGTAATGTTTTCAGCTTTTTATGGTCCTCCCCAGTCACTTCTTGCAGATGTATGTCTTACGTTCTACACTGGAGTGCAATCCAGTGTAGAACGTAAGACACACACACCTACAAAAAGCGGGTGAAAAACATTACCACGTTTATTATTAGTTATCTGCTACATATATTAATATTTCATATTTGTTCCTGCTTAGTGTGCTGTGTGGATTTCTCGTAGCTGATATCGCATATTTTATTTTCAAAAATAGAAATAAAATATTAAGTTGCATTAGATTAAATCTTAATTTTAGAATTTTTTTAATTTATATAAATTTTTTTTATATATTTCTAATTACAAAAAGATGTTAATCTAATCTGATAAAAATGCAACATTCGCAATAGCAAAATTTTTCAAACTTTTGAACTTACAAATGATTATAAAATCCAAAACTCAAAAAACAGCATTCTTTGCAGTCATGGAATGTTCTTAATATCAGAAACTTTATTTGTAGCTAACTCTTTTGGTACAGGTATACTACCGTCAGGTTACTAACGTACATAAAAAGTTAGTATCCCGATAGTAGTACACTATAGTATTCCACGATTGCAAAGAGCACTGTTTTTTGAGCTCGGATTTTGTATTAAAAAATGAATAAGCAGTTAATTAACAAATATGAATTACAAATGATTATTTATAAATTATCAACTATACATTTTGACATGTTTTCTGCAGAAATATCAATTCGTCGGATTCGTACTAAATGTGTAGGACATTTTCAAATGTAACAGATTAATATTAGCAAAGATAATTGTTTTGCTTAAGAAAATCACTATTATATATATATAATTATTATTAATAATACTAAATCTGTATAACTGTAATTAATCTTTTTAATATTTCTTACTAAATTTCATTCGATGGATCATCCTAATAATAAAAATTTACTCTGGATATTGCATTTTGATAAGTTTTATTGTATCATTATTATAATTACACATATATGTAATATTTGTAAGACTTTTTTCAATTTGTAATTTAAAATAAAATTTTCAATTATTTACAATCTAAGTTTCATTAAAAAAATTTTTAGCAGATATTTAACATCTTTATAATATGCTAAGATTAACATATACATTCATAAATTTTTTATAACATTTAAACTTTGTCTTATTTCCTGTTAAAATTTTATTATTAACAAAAAAATAAGGTGTTTTTTATATATATATTAAAATGCTCTCTCTATATATAAACATGATATGCTATATTATATAATAAATTATAATTTTGTAAATGTTAAAAACAAAATATGACTAGATAATATTGAAACGAGTGTTTTTTTTTCCGTTTTAACTGATATGTTTGTTAACAGTTAATTTAGGAAAAAAGGTATTAAACCATGTAATTTAGTACACACACATATATATATATAGAAAATATTAAAGTTTGTGCCATTTTCGAGAATGTTTCTTACTTAAACAGTATTGCAATCTAAATTCATCAAAACAGATCAACTTCAAGTTTTTGGCACATAAATAAAATTAAAATTCTATATAGTTTAATTTCGTATTATCTATTGTTGTTCATATCTGTTTTGCTGGTGAAAAAACCTTAAAAATCTTGCAAAATCTCTATTGTCATATCTTGTATCTTCGTTAGATTGATCCATCTGGAATAATAAAAACGGAAATTAATAATTCTATTTGAACATGTAACTGCTTTACTGAGATAATATAGTTAAAATCTAAGCAGTGACACAGGAAGGTTAATTGTTAAAAAATAAAACTTTATTGGTGTAGTACTTTCAATTGCTTTGCAATCATCATCAGCATTAAATTGCAATCACTAACATAAGAACATTTTAACAGAAAAAAATCTTTCTGTCAAACAGTTATGTTAGTGATGATGATGATTGTGTAGCAATTGAAAGTACTACGCCAATAAAGTTTTATTTTTTAATGATTTAACCTACCGCTGTTGGCCTTAGATTTTAACTATATTAATAATTCTTTAAGAATATTGCATGCTACATTTCTTTTTTCATTAGAAATCTATATACTTTGCAAGAATAATTTGTTTCAAATTATTTTCTGTTTATAAAATAATAAGAGAGCACAAAGGTGCAACAACAATTGAAAAATACAAATTTTTTATTGTCAAGAATAAATACAGCTAGTTCTCGAATTACGACCATGATCAGTTCCGACAGACCGGTCGTAACACGATTTGGTCGTAAGTTGAGAAGGCTATATGTACACATTATTGTACACTGTACAATAATGTGAATTTATGTTATAAATTCACATTATCCACTTTATATTCGACTTTACGATTGTGGTCGTAAAGTCGAATTGTCGTAAGTCAAGAACTAGCTGTACTAGCAATTATAATATTTTTGAGGTTATATTTTTTTAAAAATATGCATTAATATATGGTTAAACTTATTACTCTAACAGTTGTGCAACGACTAAATAATAATCTCTCTTAAATAACTAAGACATGAACTTTAGAATCACTACTATCGTGCTATGAAATTAAAAAAAGTTATGCATGAATAGGAGATAGATAAAAACTCAATAAAATTTCATAACATCTTCGGTATAAGAGCAAAACCAATATCAATTTTATATTCCAAAATTATAGTGCGGCATTCGTATCAATATGTACATTCTAATATATATTAGGGTAGAATTTCATAATACACCATAAAGTATATTACAAAGCATATTATAATGTGTGTTCTGTATGACGATATTTTTATTTTTCAGTTGTGAAAATGATGTGGGTTTTATTAAAGGTTATGATATAATGCTGCTACTACTACTCTAGCTTATCCTTTGAGCCAGTGTTACAATATCCTGTTAACTGGTGATTATAGCTAATAGGAACTTTTATCTGTTTTACAATTGGTAGTTACTGATGTTTAACTACTAATTAGCATTTAATAATTTTAAAATAAATAACCGATGATTAAATCTAACAGGAACTTCAATGGGATATTGTGAAAGTGGGCCTATGATCAAAAATATATTATTCTAATTGTAATTACTTAATCCTCATAATTTTACTTTTTCTTGTTAAAATTATGAGGAAATTTCATCAGATCTTGGACAGAATACTTGCAAAAATTTATTTAAAAAAAAAAATGATTCAAATTTATGAAATTTTACCAGTTTATAATATACTTAATACTAAAATCTAAACTTTTGCAACAAATTTTGTTCTATGAATTAAAAAAACGTTTGAATCTTTAATATTAACTGTATTCTATAGAAATTGGTAAAAATTGAATTTTATTATGTTTGATTTTAATCAAAATTGTCATATGATAAATTATTTAATAAAACTAATTCAACTTTTGATACAAATTATAATTGTAATCTTCTATCACTTGATAATTAATTGGTTAAATTTCTCTTTCTATATATGATGTCAAAAACTGTATACAGTCAAGTAGGAATGAATCAATAAATAGCCAAAGTATGTAAAAATTACATTTAACATTAACTCCTAGATGCTAAAGTTGTAAGTACAGGTAGTTCTCAATTTATGATGATCTAATATTACAATAACTCTTACAATATTGTGAACTAGAACTATTTTCATAGCATATCGGCTAAAAATATTTTTTTGTTTTATTAAAAATTGTTAGTAAAGGGATCAGTTATCACCACGGGGATCTAGGCTAAATTCTGGATTATTTTATAACCTTGAGGACTTAGAATCAAATCTGGATTATTATTCTATCTTAAAGGATTCAATGTTCGATTGTCTATTATTACTGTTAAAATTATTACCATTATGAATCATAAGTCGAGGACTACCTGTAAACTGATTTTATTATAAATTAAAAAGATTTTATGCAAGAAACTTAAAATAAATCTTTAATTCCAACAGAAACATTCTATTAACTGTTTCTGGCTGGTGGTGACTCAACAGACAAGTCTAAAACACTTCTGTTGGAATTAGTTTATTCTGAGTTTTCTGCATAAAGGCTATTTTTTATATATAAATTAAACAAGAGAAGAATGTTAAACATATTTTACTTTTTGTAAAAAAATTCTTAAATATTAACAAGCTAAATAGTGGTAAAACTAACTATTTAACTGATAAGACTATTTAAAAAAGCTTACCAATATGTTATCATAACTTTCTGATGATTCTGGCTCCAATTCGAAATCAAGACGAATAGCTTCTTGATGAGGTGGATTGGTAACAGTAACTGTTTTCGTCTGTGCTTTATAACCTGGAGTGAGTGCAGTGATTTCGTATTTCCCTGGAGTCAATAGTCTCCAATATTCTCCATTTGCAACTAAAAATATTGCATTAAATTTAATAAATTAAACTTTTATTTATATTATAGATAAATTCAATTACCTGAAGTCACATCATGGTTAATTAGTTTATGTTTATCATTAGTAATATTCACAGTTTTAATGTAAACGCCTTTAAGTGGTTGATCAGTTTCTACATCTTTAACGACACCTTTAACTCCGATATGAGACTGGAATTAAATGTGTTTTGTAAGCATTCGATGAAATGTATAAAAATCATTCAATAAGACATAATAGACTGCAACAGAAATATAAATACCTGCCAGATAAAATTAATGAGTGCATCTTTGTTATTGAACCATTCCTGTTCCAGTTCGGAAGCTGGAGGATATTTATTACATCCTAACTCAACTGTAATTTCAAAATCATTGGAACCAAGATAATTAAAATCTTGCATCCCTGAAAATAAAATTAATTTTTAATGTTCTACATTATATATATTGTGCAGTGTAAAATAATGTATATATAAAATATACCTCCAGCAACACTATACCATGCAGCTCCATTTGTTATTCCTCCTTGATTAGTGAAGTCGTCTCCATTACAATCAATAGGTTTGTCAGCAGCCATTGTTTTATGAGGTTGAGAATACGATAAAGCAAGATGCCTGAAATAATGTGAATATAGTGTGTATTACTGTAAATATGTAACTTTAAAATATTTTAAACATACCTAAAGGTATCATCGTCTGGAGTGGCTGTATATTCCTGATTGACATGATGCAGAGATTCATCATAGGGAAAATTAGCAACTAGAGCCCCACCATGTAAATTGGCAGACAACACAAAAGAATTTTGTAAGATCCATTTCATAGCAGCCAAAGTTTCGGGTTGAAACTAATTTATAAATATAAAAATTTTCATTTCTATAGAGAAATCTATGATCCGAGTATTTTAATGAAAAGATGAATTTTCTAGTACATTTTAATATACTATAAATAGCAAGTATTAAATAATATAGTTAAAAATTCACTATACAGGTTTCTCTCACCTAAATAAGATTTTGTATCCTGAAAACATGCAATTGTTATAATAAAATTAAAAATATTATATGCTATATTAGCAAGAGATATATTATAATTGTAAAATACATATCATTACTACAATATGTGAGAAAAGTGCTATTGATACTAAAGTTTAATCTGTCGTAACTATTATTTCAACACCTATCATAAAATTACACTACTATATACACTAAATTATTATGATGATTTTAAAAGATACTCGTCAAAATTTTTTTATATAAAGTAAAAATTACAAAACTTGAAGTGTTTGTAATTTAAAATTTTTGCAGTTTGATAGCTGAAATAATTAATTACATAAAATAATATAAACACTATGGCACTTAAGCAAAACAAGCTTTATTTATTTAAAATTATTTTGATATTAAATTTGTCTCAAAATTAGAAATTTTTATTCTAGTAAAAATTTTCATTGTGTAATTTAAAAAATACATGATAAATTATAATACACATCTTTACTGTTATACTGTACTAAATCATTTCTACATAGTTAAATATGAAAGTTCAAACTGCTAAATTTACATTATTTTAGCTATTTTTTTTTAATCATCTATGATCTGTCAGTCAGATCATAGATGATAGAACAGTATTGTATGAAAGTAGTTGTTTTAAAATTTTGTTTTTTTAATACTTTTCTTGAAAAAATTTGTGATTTAGTTAATATACTTTTTGCAATTATGCTTTATTTTAACACTACATAATTTTACTGAAATTGAATTGCCAATAAACAAAATTAAACATCAAATTATTTGTATTTTTGTTTAATTTTCAGATTTGACAGAATTGCGAAATATTTTTCCTTTACATTTGAATAACAACACAGATTTTCAAAGAATTAAATCTTGAAATAAGTATAAAAATAATCCAAAATCATAAACCGAACATATTTATTAAACATTTTTGAACATGCAAGCCCAATTATCAGTAGAAAAGAAAAAAATCCGAATTCATAAACAATACATTTATTATTTTCAGAAATACAGATCTATTATCAGTAAGAACAATCTTATTGTTCAGTTTCATTTATATTTAGCTATATTTCTGAAATATTGATAGAATATATTTATTAATGTTTTCAGAAATATGTATAAATAAATACTATTTATAAATTTGGATTTTTTTTAATCTTGTTTTATGTAAAATTTTTTCTCTTTGTTTCTTTTATCAAATTAACAAAGGTAAAATAAAAGTCAAGGGAAAACAGTAACACCATTATTCTTTAGAAAAGAGTTTTGAAGTCCTTGGAAATTATATTATACTATGTGACTAATAAAAGTAGATTTTGCATGACATAATATCTGATTTCCTGTTTTGATATAATCATTCATGTTTTAAAATATATATATTACTAAAGAAACTTTAGGATTTCTTCAATATATTATTTTTAAATCCTAATAATAAATAAATAAATAAATAAAAAATTCTATTTGATACAATTTTTCATTTAGGTACAATATACACACATGAACAAGATATTTAATTTCTCTACAGAAAATGTTAGATTTGTTTTTGTAATTTAAATTTTATTCATTCAATTAATGGAATTCTGCTAAAGTACTAGGAATTATTAAAAAATTTTTTTAATATTTAATTATTTAAATTTTGAATTTATTTTTAAATATAAAAAAAAATAATAAAAATGCATAAAATGAATTTTTTCATAAATTAGATTTCTCAAATTAAAAATAGAGTACAGAAAAAAAATCCATATATTTTAAATGCTATCTATATATAGAGCAATCAATGTTAGATTGCTAAGATTTCAATAGAGGTTTAATGCTACGAAATATGTTGTTCATAAATCTAACTTGTTTCAAATTTAAAATATTACGAATTAATACATAATTCAACAATTAATAAAACTAGATGATGATCCAATAATACTAATTTTATTCAAATTAATCAAAGATCAAATTTTAATTTCCTAAACGTTTTTAAAGTCCATAATTTTAGACGAAATAAAGTAGTAAAAAATTGAAATTGTTTTTTTTTTTTTTTTGAGTTTGTATGTGAATAGGTATATAATATAAGGAAATTTTTAAATTAATTATATAATAATGTGTAAAACATTCATTTTTATTTCTACATCATGATAAAGCTAGTTGTATTATTTATTGAGAAATTGGTATCTGGTCATTGTCAAAAACAAGTTTTGATCATTATTCCATTGTTAGCTGTTATATAGCTTTATTCTGTATGTAGAAGTAGAGGCATATTCTGCTTAATAATACTGTGCACAATACTGATTCATTATAGCACAATATCTCAGGAATATTTTCTATAATAATAATTTGAGTTTATGAATCATTCTTTGATGTTGCCTTCAGGGAGAATGTGCCATAGTATGGCCCATCTTTTTGTCAATAATTCTAATGTTTTCTCTCAACTACAAGTTTTCCACATTTGGAGTTTGCAAAATACATTGATGTGATACATTTTTTTTTTTGTTTTTGTACAAATGTATTTACTAAATTATGTTTATTATCTGTACTATTGTTTTAGGCAGTGGTTTCCAAACTTTTTTAATTGTGCACTATTGTATCAAAAAGAAAAATAATATCATATACAACAGACATTTATTTTGATAAGCAAAAAAAATGCACGCTCTAAAAATTTCTTATTCCTTAGTGTTCATGTGCATACTTTGGAGATTAGTACTTTAAATAATCCAATAAATCTGTCGGCTATAAGTAATAAATTATGATGATGAAAATGCATCTTTATTGAGACTATACTATAACAACTCCATATACACTTATTCCTGATTTACATGGTACATTTTTATACAATTTTGCCTTTACACTATTTTCAATATAACAGATTTTCAAAAATAAAAATTGTTAAAAACAAAAATTTATGCTCTGCACATATTTGTACAGTCATTTTTTTAGTACTGTTCATTTTATTAACATTGGCATTAAACCTAAAAAGGGAATTCTCCCCTTTTTTTTATATAAAAAGCATTCATTTTAATTAGCACAGTAAATCTTTAGCAGTCAAAAGGTGCTAAAGATTTACTGTAGCCATTAAATATATTTGTTTTTTATTTTATGTCGAAATAAATGAATTTAATTAAATAACTGACTAAATTGTGTTCTGGTTTTTTGATTTATATAGTATTCTGAGGAACTGATCATCTATGTAAATCGGGGATAGGTGTACTGCTATTTAGTTAACATTCTAGTTTCTGGGTACACGATATAATCAACATGGTTCACAATTGACAGGATATAATACGAATCTACACAATTTACTATAGAAAATGATTTTATTTCATGTTCGTCATTTGTTTTTAATGTATATGTATTAATTTAATCTACTGTATAAATTTGTTTTATGTATACTGAATTATAAATGAAAAAAAAACTTGAGAAAATAGAAAAATATTGAATTGTAAATAACAAATCTCCATGACAGTATTAAAATATTTAATGTCTACAATTGGATTTTCGATCAATTTGTCTTTCAAAAAAATCTGTAAAATTCAAAAATAATTGTGATATATAAATAAATATACAGTACATGTGTTCAGAATTTCATTCCCATCTATATTTTTATTAATGTTTACAAGCGAAGTATGTGCATTAAATAAAATAACATTTCAATTTTTTAAAAATTGTTAAAAAGAATGAGTTATCGTTTGCATTCCAGAATAATAAAAAACGTTGCATTGATTCAACTGCTTTAATAATTAATGGAAAAGTAAATCAAAAATAGAACAAAATATTGATAGAACAGTAAATAATTTAACTTATTCAAAAGCTCATTTTATTCTGTATTGATTGATGAATCATAATTATGTTCTGAATGCATTTTTTTGCTTGTAATAAATTGTGTGTGTTTAATTTCTAAAGCTATATTGTATTAATTGTGTTTATATTTATTTATTTGATTGTTTTATTAGATTAAAACCAAAATATTACCTTATGATCAACCAAGTCTTTTGAAAATAAATGATTGTTAAACTTGTCGTTCGTATCGCTCGTATGTTCATAAACCACTTGATTCAAATCTGGAAAATCTCTGTTTAAGTCAACTCCATTAGCATTTCCTCTTCCTTTTAGCCAATCCCTGCCATTATTCTGTAGTAAGAATAGAACAATTAATTATCAAAGAATAGATATATAAATATAATTTAAAGAAAAAAAAACATACTGCTGATGCTATTTCCCATCCATCAGGATTTAAAGAAGGCAAAATATGAATTCGTGTCATATTAATAAGATGCTGAACTTCTTCGTCTCCATTCATATATTTGTCGCAGAGATAGGTAGTTAGAGCGAGTAACATTTCTCTTCCCAACACTTCATTCCCGTGCATGTTTCCGATATATTTGAATTCGGGTTCCACTGAAAAATTACAAAATTTTATTTTAGATATAAAAAAAAGGTATCTAAAAACTTTTCTCTATAATTCGAATAATCAAATTTAAAAGAAAACTGAATAATTTAATAAATTAGCAAATTTTAATGAAATGCAACATCTGTTTTATTTGATAAACAATTTCTAAAATTGGGGCACAGCAGCAAATTTTTCTGATGAAAATCCAATTATTATTATTTTTGCATTAATAAACAACAGAATGACTTTCAAATATCGGCAATATTTTCTGTTTTTTGTTTTGATTTTTTTAGAATTTTAGACACATTATTTTAATTTTTCTCCAGCTTATGCATGTTTTAATAATCCATGTTTCTAACTTGACTGCTTGTTCACTTCAATACAGACAATTACATACACCAAACTAGCACTCTCAGCACAACTGCTACACACATTAAACTTAGCATCCTCAGCAGTTGTGCTGAGAGTGCTAGTTTTGTGTATATTTTTGTCTGTATGTTTTGATAAATTTATAAAATTTAATGAATTCTGAATTTTCAGATTATTTTGTATAATAATGCAAAATTAATTTTTAAGTGATCTCTGGTGATAAGTGTTGAATAATTTTTAATGCTTTTCAATATGTTATGATATTTACTTGTTATTAGGTCATAAATGTGTTTATAACCTATAAAATAATAATTGTCTGTTTGAATTAAAAACAAAAATAAAATACAGTACTTACAGAATTCGTGTTTTCCAGGCTTGTTGGTCATCTCCAAAACCAGAAGTGGCCAGTTGTTAACGCTCCTGTGATTTAATTCATAAATTCGTGTAATATTGGGGCATTTATTGTGAACTTTGGTTAAAACATCGAGTAATTCTTCGTTATTGTGGTGTTTAAAAATAAAATCGTTTGGCAAATCGGTAGAAAGAACGATGCCGAACAGGGAGAGAATCAGAAACCATCCTAATCTCTCCATCTTTTTAGGGAAAATGCAATATGGACGTCCGCTACTGACAAATCGTTTACTATCGCTTGGCAACGGGTTACGTCACACGCCTACGACCGTGACCCGCGCATCCTGTATGATTTCATACGATTCATTAATGATTATTGGTTTATAGTTGGGTGCTGTGCACTGTTACGCGAATACGTCACGATTATTGATTTTACTCTATATATCTTTTTAATTCGAACAGAAAAGAATTGATATAATAATTATTCCAGTCTGTTAGATTTATAGGTTTAAATCGTTCGGGTGAAATAATAATTTTCAAATTATCGGATTATGTTTATTAACATTTGATAAAAAAGCGTTTCGCCATTATTTAAAAATCAGTTTTTTTATGGAATACAGTATTATGTAAGAATAATTTTTGTTTATATTTTAAATTGGGTTAAATTTAATAATAATAATAATAAACTGCTGCTATCATTTTATTTATTACGTAAAATTTGATTAACAGAAATTTGGGCTATTTTTAATATCGAAATATTTTTTTTTATTGATGCGAATTTATCATCACCTTTTTTTTTAATTCGATAAAAGATGGCGCCAAGATTAAACTCTCTTATAATTTGCGGAAAGTACGTATAAAGGGTACTAGATGGCGCCATTACAAAATTTGAAAATACTTTCGCTATCGTTTTTTCGTTATTATAGAATCGTCTGCGTTTTCGGCAAATCACGTGATTTGTAAGTAATTTTTAATTTCCTATTGTTGATGATGGCTTTAAAAAATAAGAAAAAAAGTAAGCATATCAGTTATTATTATTATACATCGTTATTAATCTTTATTGTTTTTTTATGAGATCGGCAAACTTTTAATAATTTGACTAATTAAAAACCATATCTTTATTGCATCAATCGTCGCCATCTTTAAGAGCGATCATCATCAATCATCGAGTGTTAAGATGCCAGATTGGCCTACGATTATCAATTAAGAACGTCTATGATCAATTTTTTTAAATTAGCATAGCGACATAACAACAGATAATCGTCCGATCGCCCTATTATTATTATTATTATTTTAGTCACGTGGTTTTCCGGTCAAGAAACCTCCGAACTGGTCTTTCGACACCTTGGGCAGTGGAAAACTTTTAAAAACAGTGCCAAACTACCTTCGAGCGCACAAAACAACAACAAACTTGAATTTTAAGCGAAAGCAAAAAATAAAACTAAATAAAAGTGACACGCCGATCTACGTGATTCGAGAATTTTTATACTGTATAATGTAAGTGTGACCCCTTTTATAATTTATCTTTCACGAAAGGTATCTTTTGTGTTTCTCTCTCTCTCTCCCTTTCTATTGTAGTGTCCGATAACTTGGCTTAATTCTCACAATTGTTTGCTTATAAAATATTACACATGACGTGTTTCTTCCCTGTGTGTGCAAATTAAACTGTGTAGACACGTGATCGCAGCGGCCTGAAATCGAAATTATCTCCGGTTCTATTGTCTAAAAAACTTTGGCGTGTTTTTTGTTCGTTCAAGTTATTAAAAGTACAATTTTTAATACAGAAAATTTTCATTTGTGTTCAACAGCGAATCCAGCAGATGAGGTTGAATGAATTTACGGCTTTTTTATTGAATATTGATGAAAATTATTCTTGTGTTCCATATTGGTATAAATTATGCTAATTTTGCTTTATATACAATTAATTTTATAGAATGATGTGATCGAGTACACGTGTACTTAGATACGTGGTGTTTCTATTATCTTAAACATACACTTTTTCTTTTAGATTGTATACACAATATAGTAGTATTTTCGCAGATAACGTACAGTGGATGGTGGAATTACATCCTTACAGGAAGCATTTACAAAAATTTTGCTTTCCTTAGAGGAATGGATTGATATCTGCTAGGAATCAACTTAGCAGATTATGTTAAGTGGGTAATATAAGGAAATTTCCTTATAAACACATTTTTTCGATGGAAAATTATATTCT